>RJWT010040541.1:0-12479 GCA_004365215.1 Cuniculus paca
TTTAAGTTTAGGTCTTTTAGAATTAGGTAAGTTATAGTCTTAAACTATTTTGGGATAAGTTTGAATAGTTTTTTTTAAGTTTAAGATTATAGTGAACCTTTAGTAAATCTTAGCTAATCAGAACAATTTAATTTAATTAATTTATTTATTGTCTTTTTGAGACAGGGTATTGTTATGTAGTTCAGGCTGGCCTTGAACTCACTTTGTAGCCCAGGCTGATGTGTAACTCGCAGAGATCCTTCTGTCTCAGCCTCCCAAGGGCTGGAATTACAGGCATGTGCCACCATACCTGGCACAGTTTTCTTTTATAAGTGAAGAGACTGAAGTTTATAAACCATGTGTGAGTTGCCCACATTTACATCTATAGTGATTGAGAAGTTATTAAGAATTTTGTTGAATTGGACAAAAAGTCAGAAATGAAGCAAAATTATTGGTACATAGATTATTTTTGTAGAATGGTATTTATATATTAAATGAATCAGACTGTTGTGAAACTCTTTACTATAGATTTTAGGAAAACTAAGTTTGCATGTGTTTGTAGATACACAGACATTCCAGACATAATCCAGTAGGAAAGCCCTTTCTAAAGCGTATCACAAATGAAGATAACTACATTTTCCCAAAGATTTATAGTGCTGGAAAGCATTTAAAAGGAAGTAAGCAATTAAGTTTAGTTTCTGTTGGCATGTGAGTATACTTTCTAAGCATCTTTAACTTTTGATTCTAGATGTGCTTAGAAGTTTGGAAGAACATAAGCCACACTGAAGGTATCTCATAGAAGAAAAATCCAAATTGGCTTTTTTTTTTAATAATACTGTAATAAACATGATCTTACTGAGATTCTAATTAGGTCATTAACTCTTCTGTAGTTTTCTCTCCATATTAGAAACAGTTTGCATCGTACAATAACATGTCCGGCCCTTGTAATTGTTCTATGCATTTGAGAGGACTCATTCCTTTTGCTTCCTGCTTATTGCTAGTATGGTCCTGTGGTGAACACTTCTTATGAGAAGGATTACTTTATTCATTTGCAGGGTTATAAGCATCTTGAGGACAGGTATTTTGATTGTGTGTTTTCTTAGTGTGTACTTGCAAAGAGTCTTGCAAGTAGGAAGTTTATGAAATTGTCAAGCATTAATGATTTTATTGGAAACTAAAGGATACTAGATTGGCAGTACTTAAAAAATGGTCAGTTAAAATAGCTTGCCATTAACAGTAATAATCATGTAATCTGTTTGTCAGAATATTTTATAAAACTCTTGTTTATATGACTCCCTTGCCAACCTTGAGAGTTATGTTCTTGAGAAAGACTGTTGTTTCCAGAACTATTGTTGACAAGATAACCATTATATGGAAAATAGAAGTTTAAGGGAAAAAATTTCTCTAGAAGTTTCTAGGTATTTCTTATGGTTAATACATTGTGTCAACTTGAGAAGTTTTAGAAGTTTAACTGAGAGACTCAGGGAGCCAGGGTTCTTACTTTGTAAATAGCCTCATCCTGTGCAAAGGAAGGCAGGGACATTTTGTGAGTGTTACACCCACCGTGAAGTGGGGTGGGGGTGGCCGGTGTACAATTTAAAGGTAGAGAAGAGGCTTGTTTGCTCTTTTGCTCTGGCTGCTGCCTTGAAGTATTGCCCCAGTGCCATGCCACTCTGCCTTGGATCCAGCTGATTATGGACTGAAATCTCCAGAAACTGTAAGCTAAATAAACCTTTCTTCCCTAACTTTGGGTGTCAGGTGTTTGTCTCAGCAAGGAGAGAAAAGTAACCAAAACAGTATTAAATATAATAAATGAAAGTCCTGAAGAGAGCCATTTCAAAACAACTCAAATTTGTTTTATCTGGTAGGTGAATTAATCAGGAAATTTGTAGTGTGATCTGCTAAGGCAGATTCTCTAAATTTTGTTACTTGTACTTATTTTTGAAATATTTGAACGAGTCCATAATAACAAAATGTAGTAACACCTTAAGCATTTGTATTACCCTTTAAATTTTGTGGTTTTAGCAAAATGTTTGCCCCGATTATGGTGATCAAGAATATGTGTCTCTGGGCCTTATCTTCTCTTGTTTATATTGAAAAGGTGGGACATAGTTGTTTAATCTTTTTCTTCTCATCACAGCTCTAGCTCTGCCTTTATTAGAGTTGGCTAAGTTAGATAGAAATAGGCAATCAGACAGGGCTAGGCTCTCGAAGGAGTCAGTACTGAAGATAAGAACACATTACATCTGTGACTGGAGGCGCATTTGTTGAAGACCAGGCCACAAATTAACAATGGAGTGACCAGACTTACATACCTCATGAGGGATAAACAGTATCCTATAGTCGATATGCTAAATAGGCAATAATCACCCAGGTGGGTGACGAAGACCTCCTGACTCATCTCTTTCAGAAAAGGTCCTTGTTCTTTCAGTGTACACTTAGTACATTGCTTTGTTTTCCTGTTGGATCAATATTACCAAAGTGACTGCACTTATAACCTTATTGGTTGATCATGATTTTGTCTCACATTGTACCCACCTCGTGATTTTGCTCCATAACATCTCTGTAAAGTGGAGTCCATGGCTACCTATTTTCTGGGTTCCCTACTGTCTCCTTCCCAGTAAGATTTCTTGCTTTTAACCACCATTGTTCCTGAGAATTCATTCTTTTGGGGAACATGAACTCAGCATATCAGGGATGTAACAGGTTGGGAATTACAGATATTTCCCCTGTATCATTTGGTGGCCCTATATCACCTTCATGGTCTGCTGCAGAACTATTGATTGGGTTTTCTTTTGGCCATTTTCTCTTTTAATTTACATTTTCCCTTCTTTTGGACAGTTGAAAAAGCTAGTGTGTGGAGGAAGACATTAAATCCCAACAAGTTCAGCTCCCTGTTTACCTGAGTCTCCCCCACAGTTCTCATCACTGGGACTAAGTAAAGACACAAGAAAGAAGGGAAGGTGCTCTGTGCTAGAAGCTGTGTTGGAGTGGTGTTAAATCTTAAGTATTTTCACTAGGAGGAATTTTTATACTAACATTAACTTTTATTTTTGTGTTTTGACTAGGTGGTACATGTATATGATAGATAATTCAAGGGCTACTGAGGATGAGCAAGTGAAAAATATTTTTCCCATTCAACCATCTAGGTGACATCCCTACCCATCTAGGGGCTCCCCTCCCGCAGGACAGTCGCACATTACTGTGTGTGTTTAAGTGTGTAAGTTCTAACAGTTCAGAACAGTGTTCAGAACCTGCCTTGAGCCCCCTCCCCCACTTACAATATTCCTTGGGAATAAATCCCTACCAGTACTTTTGAGTTTACTTCATGACTTTTAATGACTGAATTGATGGACATTTGTATCATTTCCAATCTTTTACTGCACTGTGAAGTTGGTCATGCTTATTTACTTATAAAAGAAGACTTTAGATTACTGTTAGAAATGCATTGTTATTTTAGGAAGTTTACTCAATGAATTGGAGACAGTGCTTTCTTAGAAATGTTTCCACAATGAGAAGCATGGTACATCACTTTGTGAAATGTTTTACAGTCAACGAATTTAGAGTATGGTGGTATTTTGTGTGGAAATTAGCTTAATTCATATAGTCTAGCATTCTGAAGAGGCTTTTTCCTCTACTGTGACTTAAAAGAGTTTTATTCTTTTCCTGCTGTGTAAAAATTTCATTTTGGATGTGACTGAACTTTACATATATAAGGCTTTTTGACCATGTGAATTCAGGGTGTGGCAGTGGGTTTGGAAAGGAACATACAGATCACTGTAAAGAAACCTACTTATACCTACTGTAAAGAAACCCTTTTTTTTTTTGATACAAGAAACCTACTTCTTTACAGTACACCTAAGTAGGTATTTTCAGAATCCCAGACAAGTTATTTCCTGGAATCCTGGTTACCTTTTGTCCTTCTCTCATGGGTCAGTTATATTAAAGATTATTATTTACTTTAAAATCCTGAATGTTAGAGTGCAGATTTCTTTGGGAATTACATTCTATTGCTGTTTTTCCTTTTTTCAAATGCATTCACTATTGAGAAGGCAGTGTCCATCATAGATTATGTAGACATTTCTTAATATTGAAAGAGAAGGTATTGGGTTGTGATTAGACTTGTTTTTAGCATTTTCTTTTTGAGAAGAATTTGCATCATTTAAAAAAGGCTTGTCTTATTACCATTATCTTATTTATTCAATTCTTAATGACCCAGGTAATAATGAGTGAATACCTAGGTAATGATGTGTTAATAGAATGAAAACACAAATTAAATTGTTACTTAAAGTTTAATTTTTTATTTAGTTTTATTGGTATACTTTTGATTTACATGGTGATCATATTCATCATAGGGAAATTGTACCTGTATGTAATACTTTTTAATTCTTTTTTTTCTCATTCCCCTCCCTTCTTTTCAGTCCTTGTCCCCCTCTCCCTTTGTAAAACTTTGTTTCTATTGTTTATCTTCCGTTATTTTTTTTATCCCTTTACTAAGTTTATTTGACTTTCTTTATGGCATCAAACTAATTGCTAATCCCTATATTCCTTCCTTTTTTCCTCCTTTGTTTTGGTACTGGGGCTGGAACCCAAGTACTGTTACTGAGGGCTTGTTATTCTTATCCTAGCCTTCTCCTTTTCTTGTATGTGTACACTTCTGCTCTAGGGATAGATTATCCAATTGTGGTAGGTAGACTATTGTGATAACAGAAGGTGAAGGAGAAATGATAAAAGTTTGAAAATGTGTCCTTCCTGCTCAACATTCCTGTTGAGAAAGCTGTCGTTGCTAGGTATACCAGTTGCAATGGAGTCTAGCGTGAGCGCATACGTGTGTGTGTGTGTGTGTGTGTGTATGTGTGTGAAGGGTAGTTTATTGTAACATTGTGACTTTCTTTTTTTTTTTTTTTCATTGTGGCTTTCTTTCCTTATCCCTGGAGTTTTTCTACCATTCTTTTAAGGGATTTGTCAGACATTTCTTTGTAGATAAATCCTTTTCCCATTTATTGTCAACTTTCCTGAAGCACATTAAAAACATGTACTAAGGGTATTATTTTCACGGAGTTTTAGGTGTTTGATTCAGGAGAATGTGAGCTTTTTGAGGGAATGTTTTGTTCATATTTGTATTCATGATAGCTAGACACAGTAGCAATAAATGGTGCTCAATAATTTTTAAATTAATGAATACTCTATTGGAAAGCTTAATCCATCTCACTTTACCAGAGGACAGAATTATTTTGATTACTTTAGATGACTTTCTTTATAATTTGTTTTATAACTTTCTATCTAAGATCTCATAAGAAAATCAGTTTATTTTTCTAGTCAGCACAGTGTTTATCCTTTTTTATTATGTGATCAAACCCATGTAGGTAAGATCTGTCATATTTAATAGAGTGTGTTACCCCTGTACAAATGAAAAAATGAAGTTTAACATTTCTAGACTAATATGGCTGTTAATTTCTGTACAGCGCTAACTCAACATGGTAAAAGCACAATGTTTATTAAAATGGTTGGAAAATTTTTAAAAATTTAAATTATAGCATATGGTCTGTCTTTATATTTCTGAAAACATTTTATAATAAAATAACTTATGCCTATTGTAGTTGAGAAAAAATAAAGTGTAAAGAAAAAACTTATGTTTCTTTTTCTCAGAAGTATCCTTGTTAACATTTAACATTTAGTACATTAACATTTTGGTGAATTTCATTTTAGCAGTTCTTGTGTTATTGTTTTCTTTTTTTTCAGAGTAGGTTGATGATTTATTGTTAGGTGTTGGAGAAATTTTAGGCTTCTGGTGATACAGTTCTGGTAAGATCCATCATCTAAGACCTCTGTAGACCAGTCATATCTAGAGAGGTGATGTATTATTTTAACTAATCCCTCAATTCAAGAATACTTCCAAGATATTACTATAGTATTTTCTTTTGGAGGCTGTTACATTCTTTGTTTTGCTCCTTTTTGGTCTCAGCCCCTCATGCAGAGAGGAAAACATAGCTATTTTGTTAAGAACTAGGTGGAGAGCTAGGTTCACTGACTAAACTCAATGATTTCTTCCTTACACACAGTGTAAAATTCACATTTGTAACTTGAGAAAACAACTATTGTTACATATTATAGGCTCTGAGAACCTCATATTCAAAGTGTATGCAAGGGAAAGAATTACCACAGAACACTGAAGAAAAAACAGCAGAGGTAAAAGAAGAGGTAAAGGAAAGCTGTATAATTTAGGCAGTGAATTTCAAGACTAAAGAAATATTTTACATTGTTAAATAGAGCTGAGATGTTAAAGAAAAGGCCACCACCTCCTGGCAGGTCTTTCCAACATCCTCAGCCAGGGTCAATTTCTCTTTGTTAAGTTCTCATGGAATGTTGCATATACTTTCCACAGCCTTAGTCACAGTCTGTCCTACGCTTTGTCCTTCCCTTGTTGGTCTGGAGCTGTGATGGACAGGCTTCCTAGTCTCAGTTGTTTCTTTCTACTGCATGGTTGTAGTACCTGGCTGGCCTTCTACAAGTCCTGCTGAATAAACTTATGTTAGATCAGTTACAACTACTTTTAAAAATATTTTTCAAATTTTGTCTCAGTGTAAAGCTAAGGAGACTTTATTACCTACCTTTCTGGTAATCAGCAGAAAGGCAAGAACAAAGATTTATTTATTGGCCCTACATAGTTTTTTATTGAAGATATAGACATCGTAATAGACTATTATTAGTACAATGCTGGTTTTTTGCTAATTCAGCTTGAAAATTCTTTTACTTCTGTTCTGATAGTTGAATTAGCTAACAGTTAAGAATTCAAATGTCTACTCTTCTTTTAAATTATGCATAATGATATTAAAGAGATATTAAAATTGAATTGGCACTATAATTTTAGTAAGTGGATGTTGTCTGAAGCAGCTGTGATGTAATAAATTCACTCCCTACCCTTTAGCTTTGTGAACAGTATCTCTTTGCTTTATGAAGATGTATTTGCTAGGGAAATAATAAAGTATTTGTGCAATATTTACATACTGCAAATTTACAGTAGTAGATGTGTTGGGAACTTTTTAAAAGTTTGATCTACTTTAGAGTTAAATACTTGCTCTGAAGTATGTATATATTACATAATTAAAAGATATCCAAAAGTGAAAGGCTGGATTTTACAAATAAAGAGTATAAGCCAATGACAAAATAAACAACACTGCAGGAGGGCCTTTTGTAGAGAGCTCATGATTTCGTTTCTTACCCAGTGTCTTGCGTTTGATGAGTAATAAAACATTAAAAAACAAAACAAAACAAAACACGTCATTGTATCTAGTGGTATTAAAAAACAATATTGAGCTGCCCAAGTTTAACATTTGGAAATTTTTGCTTACTTGTTTTACCAGGAAAATACATTTTATATCCTTAAAACTCCATAGCAGTGGGTACTATCAGTAGAGTAAAATGCCTTGGAAACTTGGATATCTCAAAGTATATAGGAATAAATAACTTTGTGAATTTATTGTTTTCACATCTAGAAAGATTTTTATTTTTGTTGAAGTAGGATATTCACTTGCAAAAACACAACCAGAATGTGTTGGCTTGCACACCCTAAAATCATCCAGCCTGCTTCCTGGTTACTGTGTTCTGTTTTCTTGATAGCTTATGATTTATTAATTTGGAAATACACAAATTCATTCTTATCATCTGCCCCCATCACCAAATTTTGTGGCATTGTGAGCAAAAGCGTAGACTTTAAAGCCTTCTAGATGTGTGTTTGAATTGAGACTCTCACACCAATGCTGACCTAGGTTGCTTTACTACTAAGGTCTGTTTCTTCATCATCTGTGAAATGCACAATTGATGATACATGTAAAATATAAAAGGCAATAGGGTTGTTTGAATATGAAGCAGGATAATATATGTACCTAGCATAGTACCCACTGGATAGTAAAAGCTAAACAAATGTGAACTATTACTAGGCAGCTGATCTTCCTGTGTAGTCTTCCTTTTCCCTGCAGTTTTTCTGGCCTTTTGTTTATTCAGAAGCACCTCCTTTGGTGTCCTGTTGACTTCAGGGTATTTCCTTGTCTCTTCCCCATATTTAATTAATACTACTTTGGGGATCCTTGTTGACAGATTTTCAGACAAACCTTGGTTCATTTGCTTGTCAGTTTGTTTATTCAAAGATCATGCAGAGTGATTACAACACCCTCAAGTATTATTGCCTATGTTGGAATACCACTTAACAGATATGTGATATTAGTAGGTGAATTAACCTAGTAATTTTCTTGTCTCTTTAGTGAACAATAGTGATATCTACCTCATACTTTTGATGTGAGATTAAATAAGATAATATATGTAAAGAGTTTATATTATACAGAATAAATGCTAGCTCTTATGAGCAGTGCTCTTAGTTGCTGCTTAATTTATTTGGTTTCCTGATGAATGACTAGCATATTTGCTTAGTACTTTTGATATTTGTTATGTAAAATAAACCTTATACAAACCAGCCAAACACAACATTATTAGCACACTAGTAACAGAATATAAGGGATACATATACTAAACACATGTACACATATGAGATGCTTATTTATGAACTGTTCCCTAGGATTTATTAGGTGAGGTGTGTTGAAAGCAGCTGTATATTATGAGAATTTTGTGCTGTTGTGCTTGGAGTTAATGGAACTGTTAAAAAATGATGAATGACAGTTTCAGTGTCATATGAGCACTTTTATTGTATCCCATTCAGTGTTACAAGATGAATCCAAGGGCCATTCAGGGAACAAATAATACTTATGTAACTCAGAGCATGATGATACATTTCTTTTTATGTGCTTGTGTGCTTCTGTTGTACTAGGTAATAGTTTGTTCTTATTTTTGTGTGTCATTTTGGGCACAGTTTGGCTTCAGGTATATACTATTTTGCTTAAAGGATAGAAAAGCTAACCTTGGGTTGAAAATAGGGTTTGCCAAATTGTCTGGGGAATCAGTTAGTTTGCTTCTGAGGTGGTGGTCTATGAATTCTTTTCTATTTCCTTTTTCTTATATTTGGCTGACAAGGATTCATTGTAATTGCATTCTTTCTTTTTAACATCTACTAGACCAAATTCAGTATGAACTTTTATTGTAATGAATACAACTATACATGCTTATAGTTCTGAATGATCTGGGAAAAGAGTTGTGAAACATAAGAGAAAGTAGGTTCAACAGAATTCTTTCTATAATCATGGAAATTGACAAGGCAATTGATTTAGTACCAACTGGAAGCATAAAGTGTTTTAATAATGTTAACTTTAGTATCCATTTGGTGAGTAGTGGGTCAGATTTTTGTAGGTTTTCATCATTTCCTGTGATTATCCTAAAACACACAATTTAAAACATCATAGAGGGGTATACTTGCCCATGATCACAAAGAATATTGCATATAACTTGTTCTTAGATTCTTTAAAACATCATTTATCTCCAGTTTGCACAAATAATTGACAGTTTCATGAGATTAGGCTACAGGAATCTAGAAAATACAGTGTTAAGAATTCATAATTTGTTTCTAATGAAAGAAATGTAAAGACAAATGGCAGTAAGAGAAACTGTAGTAAGATCAATTACTCACACTTGAAGCTGGACAGCCTGGATTTAAGTCCTGCTCTGCGGGTTACTTTCCATAAGGCTGAAATTACTGTACTTCACCTTTCCACACCTCCATCCACCCCTTGTAAATTGGGGAAGGTGTTAGTCATAAAGTTAACATAGCAGGTTGTTGTGAGGATTGAGATTATGTGTGTTAAATGCCTATCCATCAAATAGTAAACTCTCAATAAACAGTTTATAAAATATCCAGAATAAGGAGTTGTTACAGATCAGTCCTGTGTCATCTGTTAAAATAATCATTCTACTGGAAATGCAGCTAAGTGTAACCTTAAGTTTTTCAGCAACTGTAGGCGAGTTAAAAGTGAGTAAAATGAGTCATATGTTTGTCTCAGTTCTAAGTATGTGTTGTTGGCAATGTGTCATTCCAGTCTGCCCTCAAATGTGGAAATTGCACTCTTGTTCAAGTTAGTAATTATGTTTCTCACCAGTCTTAATGGCATTGTTACATCACTTTATATCCTTTTCCTCTGCGAGTCATCTTATACATAAATGTAGGCGTTAGTGGTCTGATTTGGGGGATTCCTGGAAGTCAGTAGTGATACTATTTCTTCGTAAGAAGTAAGGAACAGGAAATAGACATCTTCCCTGTTGGCTGACTGGAGGTGAAAGGGACTGTCATCTTGCTTGACTTGTCCACTGGATGGCTACTAACACAGCCAGACTACCCAAGTGGCCTGCGAAGGAAGGATAGGTGCCCTACTGTGTCGAGAGCGGAATCAGTCATGTTTGGCTGCTGCTTTCGGACCCTTGACCCCCTTGCCTTTGCTACTCTGGATTGAACTCAGGGTCTTGGCACTGAGCTACATTCCCAGGCTCTCTTTTATGTTTTGTTTTGAGACAGCTAATTTGCCCAGGCTAGGCTTGAACTTGTATTCCCATGCCTCACCCTCCCGGAGTGCTGGGATTTCAGGTGTGCTTCACTATGCCTGGTTGCAGGCCCTTGATCTGTAGAGTTCTTCTGCCCCCTTTGGAGGAGGAGGTGTGGGGAGTGTGGCAGAGACCAGTGAGTGTTGCTGTGGTTGCAGGCCACACACATGGACTTGACTCCTGGTGGAAGCACACAGCCAAAAGAACAGAGTCTTTTGGTATAGAAAGTGAGATTGGAGTTCTGTTAGTAGACTGGAAGCAAGATAAAGGTGGGGAGCGGACAGAAGGGTGTGTTGGAACAGAGAAGTCTCTGGTGTCCTGCATCTTCTAAGGGCCTCTACTTTATGGCAGACTTCACACTAATCAGAAGTGCTAATATAAAAAAAAAAGATTGGGACTTCTCATGTCTCAGTTTTACTAGAGTAAAATTTTAAATGCTATCTTGAAATAGAATAAAAAGTAGAATATGTAAGAGAAAGCTAAGAATTTTTAGCAAAAGTATACTTTTTTAGTGACGTTATACCTGATGAGTCTAATTTTTAAACATACACGAATATATTGAAAATTTACTTTGTTGAATCATTAACTTCCAGTAACTTTTTATCTTTATAAGAAATATTTAATGAGCACTTAGCATGTGCTAGGCATTGTGATAGATAGTGATAAGTATAGTAATAGAGAATACCAACATGGAAAAGAGATACTGTCCTTTGTGGAGATTATAGTTTAATAGAAAGGATATGTAAATAAATATACTCACTAAAATATTCTAGGTACCAGATGTGGAAATACAGTAGATCAAAAGACACATTGGCCAGTTCTACCTTTATGGCAGTAGGTAGTGATGAGATGGAGCAGTGTACAGTTCAAATTTTGATTAAATTTGAGAAATAACACTGCTTTTCTGTATTATAATGAGTCTTTGTGAGCAGTTATTTTTTAGAATTTTAAAAATTATTTTGTTTCTAGCAATTGGGAAGCATGTAATAGAAGCTTTCCCAGGTACTGTTAAAAATACAACTTAATTTTTTTAGTTATAGAAACATTTAAGTACTTATTTGATGCTGTGTGCTCTATGTATAAGGTATCGGTGACTGCCTTGTTAGTGATCTTAAAAATACATGCTTACATATAAAACAAACAACCTACCAGTTATATATGCTTGATCTTTCTTTTGGCCAAAGGATGGGCAGAACATGGAGAGTTGTGAGGACTGTGATAGGATAACTGAGGTGGCAGCTGGAGTCTGATTAGAAAGAAAATTATTTGAGCATTAGCGTTGCAAATGCACTTAGAAAAGAAAGTCTGCAAATGCTGTGTGCTTTCTGCTCTTTGAGCCCCAAAAGTGCTGTCCAAGGCTTAGAGTCACTATGACTGAAGGAGGAGCCAGGCTAATAGAACTTTGCTATATTTTTCCAAACTCATTCTACTTGCTTAGCAGTTGGGCTTCTAATGAAATTTATCTGCAGACATATATTCTGCAAATTTAATGAAAATTTAAAAACTATTAATTTACAACATGTAATGAAAATACTGATAATAATGCGAATAGTCATATAAGAAATTGTGAATAAAGTTATTAATCATTTGTATGCTGATAATTAAAAGTTAATATTGAAGAGCTTAGGTTTGTCTCTTTTGAATGATTTTGTTATATCAGATACTATATATTAAACTAGAAAATCTGAAAGTGTACATAAAAACTTGTTTGGGAAAGGAAATGTATCACCTCTGAAGATTTTTGAGTTTATGGCACTCATTCTACAGCCAATATTTATTGGGCTTCCTTTTTGTTAGCAAATTATTTGTGCTATTTTTATAATCATAGCTATGATTAGGATCTTTTGTTGTTGTTTACCAAGAAAGAAGGGAAAAAGCCAAATGATTTTCAAGGATTAATATATGAGTTGGGAGAGAATAGAGGAATTAAATGGTTTTTGAGGTTTTATGTTTTTGAAAAACCATTTGTGTACCATGGAGTTGATGCAGATATGAAACACGGAAGTAGGACCGGGCTGGAG
>RJWT010040542.1:0-12495 GCA_004365215.1 Cuniculus paca
GATGCGGCTTGGATTAGTTAGCAACAAGAAAACAAACAAGGTAGAAAGAGTACTTTATGAATAAGTTGCCAATGCAAATGTACAACTTTGTGCCTTTGAATTTGAGTGAGGATAAACAGGATTCCACACATGAAAATTAGACTTTCCAGACCTACAATGAATCATTTAATTTCTCTGCCTAAATAATCATAGTAATGTGGCTGCTGTGCATTGCAATAGCATTGGGTTTTCAAATGAACAAATGAATATATGTTAAGTCCTTGTGAATGGAACTCCAGCAAAGGGCATTCAGCAAAAGAATGGCATGCCAAAAGAGCATGGACAGAAAGAACATTCCATTTGAACCCCACAAAAATGAAAAGAATCAGCCTCTGGTCCAACACTTTCTGTTTCTGGATAAAAACACAACAGAAGCCTCACAATTAAATGATAGGGATTCCAACTTTGTCACATTATTCAGAACACATGCAGTCATTGTTATTCTGTTCCTTTAAATAATGCCTGAACATGCTTTAGCAAAGCAGGACTGGGAAGCAATTTGCATTGCAGTAAAGGATGTGGGCTTGAATCCTGGGATCTGGAGACCACAAATGTCCATGACTTAAAGTCATCGATCTTTTCAACATTCATTTTCTTTGTGATAAAAAGGAGTTAATAACTTTTTCTTCCTAACAAAGTTATTAGGGGATCAGTAAGATTATTTATGTAAAGGTCCTGGCACATGGTTAGAATTCAACCGAGTAGTTACTATCACATTTTTGTTATCATCATCATTCTTACCATATTATGTTCAAGAGTATCTTTATTTTTATTCATTATCTTCATTTTCATTCAAAGTTTATTTGAAGCATACTCACCACATTGTTTAGTAATTAATTACTTTTATTCATTTACTTAGGAATTTATTGAGTATATAATGAGTATTAAGCACCATGCTAGGGATTGGGGTACTAAGGTGATCAAAACCTCCTGAAAGCTGTTCAAGAAGATAGACAGGCACTTAGTCAGAGACTCCCACAGGGAGTGCATCCTCTCCTGCTGAGTAGAGAGCTCTAAAGGAAAGAAGTACAGCAATTTAAGACATAGTAAAACAAAGGAACTGAATTAAACCTGGAACCTGGAGGATAAGAAAGAGGTAAAAAATAGGGAGAAGGATGGCTTTCTAGGAAAACAGGCTGCAACATTTAAAGGCACAGAGTGCACAGCACTGCTTCATCATTACTGAAAGTCTGTGCAAAATTATCTAGTGAATTAGATCTAAGTTCAGTTTAATAGAACAATATGTCAAACACCTAATATGAGCCAGGCTGAACTCTGGGAACACAACAGTGAAAACTAATATGAACTGTGGTTTCACTCTTTCATCTCAACACCTTTTTCTCTGAAAAACACACCATAGTCAATATTCACACTGTAACCAATAAATCTCAGCTTTGGTTTTGACCCCCAAAAATATTCTACCTGCACAAGATAATTAAAATGTTTTCTCTTGTAAGACACAGAGGTTACATATGACAAATAATTCCCTTTATGCCTCTGTGGCCAAGACATCTACAGCAAATTTAGTTCATCCCATAGAGCTTACAGACTTATACTACTCAAGATGGTCACATTTCTATTTCGTTGTTACATTACTTGAACACTGCCTTTAATTTTATCAACAGCCTCGAATTCTTTGCAAAGTTGGTAGAAGAGGGGAAGGAATACAAAGAAAAACATAAAAGCAAATTTGTTGAGATCTGGAAATGGTCCAATGTGCTTTCTGCAGTTTTCTGGACACCTCAGATGGTGCTAGATAGCATTTAAAACTTCTCATTGATGGATGAATAAAGAATAATAAAGTATTCCTGGATCAGTTTGGTGTCTATTATAGGTTTTGTGGTAAAAATTGGTAAGAGACCAAAATATGTGACTCCAAAAAGTGACTTTAGAAGACTAGAATATGCTACCCCAAAATATGCCTCTTTGGCATAAGAATTATTATGAAGTGGTAGTTTTGAGAAATTTCAACTACTGAAGAGCTCTGAAAACAAACCAGAATAAATCTCTTTGTGAGAGAAATGTCAATGAAATCTTCATTGTAAGGGTGTCTTCCCTTCTGTGACTGGAAGAAAATATAACTGAATCATCAGACTCCTATCAGTGAGAAGATAGGGACTTAAATCTTCTTAGGAAACTTTAACTTTGCTTATCACACTGTTCATGGTCATTTCCCTACCACAGGCCTTCCCCACATCTTTCTTTGGTTCAGTTGTTGGTGGTATTTAAGCCTATGATCATTAATTGTGATACACTGACTTGAGAAAGAACCACCTATGGATGTGTCTGTGGATGATCAACATCTAGGCCAGCAAACTAAGGGGGAAAGACTCACTCTGGTTGTGGATGACACCAACCCATAAGCTTGTAGTTTGGACAGAATAAAAAGGGAAAGATGAAGCATTTCCCTCTTTCTCGAAGAGCAGTCTTTGCCATTGCCCTTAGACACTGGTCTCTAGTTTCTTTCTTTTTTTTTTTTTTTGGTGTGCGTGTGCCAGGAATCAAACTCAGGGCCTCACTTGCCAGGCAGGTGCTATGCCACTGAGCTACCTCCCTGACCTTAGTGTCCAGTTTCTGTAGCCTTCCAACACATATTCTTCAGTCCTCCAATGCAGAAGTGGCTGGATCTATCATTTTTGAATATGGACTAAGGGTGTGTGATCACTAAATTAGTTCACTGATTGGTTTAGCATAGTTCTGAGTGTGGATAATAAGAAGGTGTGGGGTAGCCTGGATGGAAAATAAAGGAAGGTTTGCTGCTGCTGCTTTCTGCCTGCTGTGTTCTCCCTGTCACTAGGCACTATTTCTCCTCTGTCATGCTACCTGCCTTGGAGTCAGCCAACTAAGGAATGAAACCTCTACAAACTGTGAGCTGAAAAACCTTCTCTCCTTCAACATGTGGGTGTTGAGTATTATGTCTGATTAATGAGAAAAGTAAATAAGACACCTATCTTTATATAATCATATATATGTATATTAATATATTTATTCTATTCCTCTAGAAAATAGTAATTAATACAAAGCCTGAACTCAAAGCTCCCTCTTTGAAATATACTAATATCTCTGGGTGTCTCTCATGTATACATGAGAAATAACTTTTATTAAATATCTGTTTATTTCTGTCTTATTAACAGGAGTCCACCCCAACTTAGAACTGTGGAGGATAGGTAAAAAATTATTGTTCCTCCATTATACCGTACTTACTTTTCTCTTGTTTTTATGTTGTAGAGGAGAAGGCAAAAAAAAAAAAAAAAAAGCAACTAAAAAAGTTTAGCATGATTTTTCACTGCAACACTGCCTAATAAACATAAAAAAGAACCACGGGGACAAAAATATGAGAACGATAAGTGAACTTTGTAATTATCTGGGCATAAGTTCTTTGTAATACAGTATTTCTCTTTCTTACTCTAGTGCTAGTAAAACAAGAGAAATGCCATAGTTTTCAATGATGTCTAAGTAATGGGGAAAAATGTTAAACTTTTCTATGACAGGATAGAAACATATTCTCAATTCCATTTCCTAATGTTCCCTCAGTTATTTTGGAAAAAAAAAAAAGAAAGAAAGAAAAAACCCTGCTAGTTCTTTTTGTTTCCTTTACAGAGAGAAAACAAAGCTACAAAATAATCTGTTTAACTATCAGGAAAAGGGAAATTAATTTAAAAGAAATTTAGAAGACACGTGTCTCTGCATGGCCAAATCAATCCAATTCACACAAAAAATCCCAATACATTTTGCATGTAAGGAGGTATTAAACCATCTCCTTGAGGTTCTTTATGCAACATATTAATTAGACTTACTGAATTAATCTCCAGTCACGTACTGTGGGTTGACATGATACAACAGCAGTAAATAGTGTACAACTCACTTCAAGTAGCTTTCATCATGCTTCAATTCTCTGACAGGTAGAAAATCTTTAGGACTAAATCACTTCTGTATTCTCCTAAGAAACTCTTCAGTGCTAATAAGTGTACCACTTTCCCAAGTAGTTGATAAACTGAAAAGAAAATATTATTAAATGATGATACTTGAAGAAATAGTTAAAAGGGGAAACTCAGAAAATATGAGTGATTATGTTATATATATTGAAGATACTTTCAAATGACATGGTGAAGGAAGGAATTTCAACTGAATAACATGTTTTTAAAAGGTAAGTTATTCCCCAAAGCAATTACCAAAATGTGAGCATGCTTCTCATAGTTCTCAACCTTATGCTCTGCGAGAGTTCTTATAATACAAGACTGAGAGAGTCAATTACTTCAGCACCAAGTTACATCCTAAATCTTTGGACTTGGCAGTTCAAACATCTCTTGGAAAACGTTCTTTTAATATCCTCACTAACAGCTCAGACTTTATACATACAGACTGCGAAAGGATGAATGAAAACTAACCACTTAGTAAAGAAGACACTGAATAAAAGCCCTACCAGAGTTCCAGTTGTACTTTCACTACTTACTACCTCTGAGGGTTAACTCATATTTGTAATAAAAAAAGAATCACAAAAAATTAATAATGTAGAGCAGTTAGTATGCCAAAGATATTCTATATTGCTCCTAGTTTAATCCTTAATATAACCTGGGAAGGATAAATTGCTATGAAACCATGTGAGACAAAAGCAGTTAAACCATGTGTTAGTTTTGCATCATTGTGACAGAGGTAAACGACTGAAAAGAAGGAAAGGTTTGGCTCATAGAAACTCAAAGGTTTCCACTCATGGTCCTTTGACCCTGCCGCTTTGGGTCTATAACAGCACAGTACATCATAGCAGGAGCACACAGCAGAGCAGGCTTGTTTGCCTTGTAGCAGCTGGGAGGCAAAAAGAGAAGCAGGAAAGCACAAGGGTCCTGACATTCACTCAAAGGACACAAGCCCAGTAACCTACATTCCTCCAAAAAGGCCTCACTTCTTAAAGATTCTGCTACTTTCCAAAACTCCATATGCTAAGGACCAAGTCTGTAACACACGGGTCTTCAAAAGACTTTCAGACTCACAATGGAGCAAGCAGTTTTTCTAAGCTCATTCTACTGCCTCAGAAAGGTAGGATCAGGGTTCAAACATCATGTTCTCCAACACCAAATTCCAACCCCTAAGTACACACTGCAAACTACATAGTTTGATAACATCCTAGGATGTTCCAGACAGCTTCTTTCAGCAACGAAATGCTAAGGTTTATGAGACCTGATAGTATAATAAAAAAAACTCCAGGATTCAAAGTGACTTTGTAGCTCAGGTGAGCATCTTTTTCTCACCTACAGACACTCCTTGACTAAGGATAGGGTCATATCCCAACAAACCTATTTTACATTAAAAATATAATAAGTCCACAATGCATTTAATGCACCTCACCTGCCAAATATCCTAGCTTAACAATACAGTGCATTGTGTATCATCAGTTTCTTCTTGTGATCACCAGGCTGACTGGGAGCCATGGCTCAGTGCTACTGCCCAGCCATGGGAGACAGGATCACACTCATCTTTCACTAGGCTGGAACTTGGGGTTAGGTTTAGGTTTAGGAATGGATGAGGGTTAGAGGTTTTTAATTTGTTAGTCTTGTTAGAGGTTTGTCCGCTTTTTAAAATTTTTTTTTAACTAGCTACTGCTGCTTTCTTTTGATTAAAGTTTACATAATATATCATTTCTCATGGTTTTACTTTCAGTCTGCCATTAGTTATATTTGAAGTATTCCTCAAATATTCAATATATTCTTTTTGATAATATACAGTTAGGTCATGTTATTTTAAACAACTCTGTTAAGCTCTGTATATTTAGTGGTATATTTAGTCCATGTAACTTGAATGTAATTATTGATATCTGAAGACTGTCCTTCCATTTTCTTTTTGTATTCTTGTTGTTTTTGTTTTGATTGTTATCTTTGCATGATGTTTTAATGTTTTGTATTTTCTATACTTTTTTTTTTTTGTACCGGGGATGGAACTCACAACCTTGTGCTTGCCAGGCAAGGCCCTTACACTGCTGAGTTAAATTCCTGACCCCTTTTCTATACTTCTTATAGGCTATTTGAACAATTTTTGGAATTCCATTTTTATTTATCTATAGTGTTTTGATTGTATCATTCTGTATAGTTATGGTGTTCCATTAGGTATCACATAATATATTTGCAACTAACATAGATTACTGGTGTCATCATTTTATCAGTATGAATGAATTATAAAAAATTTACCTCTGTGTCCCTTTATCCTCCTCCATTTATGAAATAAATACGTTACTTTCTTCCTGTATATGCATTTACATTCATAAAAGAGTGCTGACATTTCTGCTTACACTTTCCAATATGATTTAGAAATCTCCATAGGACCAGTACTTTTGTTCACTACTTTTTCGTCCTTCCTAATGCTCAAGGATTTTATTTTTATTTGTTTCCCTTCCATTTAAATAACCTTCTTTGGCTATTCTTTTCTGCCATTGACAGCATTCTCTTAGTTTTCCTTCCACCTAAGTCTTGATCCCTGAAGTATATTTTCACTGGTTACAGTATTCTTGGTTGACTGTTGACTGATATTTTCATTTAGTACTTGAAAGTTTTAAATTCCTAAGTGTCAGTAGAAACTCAAAAATAATACATGTAAGGAAAGCAAAAAAAATGTACAATACAGTGGATCCAACTGAATTGAAATGTCACCAGGCTACAAGGAACTCTGATTCTGGCAAGAAGAAGAGACATGTGAAAAAGAATTAAAATATCATATGATAAGTGAAAAAATGCACTTATATTGACCAGTGGTCACAGCACTGATGAGTACAGAATAAGGAGCACTGTTTGGGATCAGGAGAAGCTTCACAGAGGAGAGATGTGAACTGGGTCAAGAAGGTTCCGTAGTAAAGGGAGATCTCAGCTGGAGGAGGAGAAAAGAAGACCATGAAAGCTCTGAGAAAAGCAGGGAAGACAGCCATTTGTGAAATAGAAGCAATACTTGACTGAAGTTTGGGACAGCAGTAGAAGTGAATAGAGATGAAATGGGAAAGATAGGTAAGGGAGGGATACTGGGGGCCTCCTGCTCAGACTTTATCTGATGTAGCACAAGAAGCTGCCAAATAAATGAAACTGGTAAAAATAGTATTTAAGTAATGATTGCTACTGTAACATTGTAGCTTTCAATAAATTATTAATATTAACTTTAGTCTAATATGTACCAAAATTTAGTTTATGGGCCAGTAGGGTGTATCGATGGCCAATATGAATAGGAGATTCAGTTGAGTCCCTGCCTCACACATTCCATTCCTGTCTATGGAATGATTTCAGCACCAGTGATCAATGGATGTAGCAGCAGGCAATGAGATCATGGCTAACTGGCAGCACCTTAAGTGAAGTGTGTCAGCTTTCCTACAGCTTTGAAGTCCTGGCTTTGGTCAAAACATTACCATTTCTTAATGTATATTTTTACTATTTACTAAACGAAAAATTTCAAATGCTAGTGGTTGAAAAAATTATCTGATTAATGTACAGTTTGTTAAACTCATACTGTACATTCTAAAAATGCCCAGTCTTCAGAGATCTCCAGAAAACTTCAGAGACTGCTGCTAGTTTGATGCTTTCCCTATCCCCGTATTATTAGACTGACCTGTTGCCAGCCATATCTTCCCCTCTTCCTACAAGTATCCATAGTCTGTTCTAGGATGGAAATGGAATTCATTTCTGCCTTTGCATAGGTAGACATCACTGATGATAATTGGGATTACACTTAGGATAAAAAATCATTTCAGAAAAGTATAGAAAACTGAAAAGCAGAATGAAAGATCTTCATGTGATAACATAAGTGCTTATTTAATTATTTCCTCACTTCTTTCAGTGTAACTATTAAAAAGAATGGAGTCTGCCTTCATAATACCTATGAGGTAATCATTTTACCTGCCTTGGAGATAAGAAAAGCAAGATCTATATGAAAACTAGATCTAATTTACACCCAGGGATGAGGTTCTTAATTTTAAAATCCCAAATTTTTAAAAACAGAACAAGATATCATGAAAATGTCTCATCAAAAATGAAAATATGAACTACAATTTAGCAGAGAGTAAGGAGCCCAGAATCATCACACTGGTTAGGTCAGGATTTACCACAGAAAAGAGGAAAATTTGCTTGCATTTCTTTGCCATTAAAGGTAATTACTCTTTTCATTCTCATTTCTCTAATTGTGTACCTATTGTTTTCTATTTTGCCTCTATGATAGCAGTTTTAAAATAAGTTAACGATCTACTGGAAGTTAACTATCTACTGGAAGTTAACTTATTGTAAACCCTGGCCTAACCAGTGTGATGTATATATATATATATATATATATATATATATATATATATACACACACACACAAGATAGATAGTTATACTACTAATCTCTGTTAGTTCATCCAAAAGAACAGTTTGTGCTTTCATTGTTTGATTGTTTGATCATTTTTTTTGTGCCTAAATCTTGTAACTTGAACAACTACTTCTAAGATAACAATATGCAATATATTAACTAGTGTTAATCTCCTACTATTTTTAAAATTGTGTCATTTCTATCCTTTCTGCTGTTTTGCTTTTTTAAAATAAAAAAATTTTAAAATAAGTTAACTTTATGAGTATAAATTAGAATCTGCATGTGTGCTGACTCCATACTTTTTAATGAACTTCACAATTTGAAGAAATCCTTTAGAGGTGAGAAATTATTCCCATGAAGTTCCCAATTTTTCTAGTGAGAAAGAGCTCCCTCTGGAAATACTTCCAGTCTTGTCAAGTAAGTATGTAGGATTCTTTCCTACTTAAAGGCAAGTTGATTAAATGTCAAACAGTGGTATAGGAGTGAGGATAATACTTCAAACCAACCTGAGAATTTGCTTTTATTGTACACATATGCAGAGTGGCCATCCTTATTTAGACATTATTGTATTTTCTCCTCTATTCTCTGCATAATTTTTTTCTCCCTACATTCATAACATCTTTTTCTGTACTGTTCTAAGGTCTTTCTCACGCAATTATGCAATAAGCTATATTTGAGTTGTGTTCAAATAAACTGGGGGGATGAGAATTTTCTGCAGAAAAGCATAGGACCCATCGGAAGTGATCTGAATTTTTGTTCATAACACAGCACAATTTAACTGAGGCCATTATTTCATGCATGCAATGAACAATGTAGTATAAAACAGATTTATGTAAAATGGATAACATAAATCAAACATATTTATGAGAGTTAGTATCATTATCAGACAACACTCATTATACCTCATATTAGAAAAAAAAATAAAAAGGACTACCACATTCATTGCAATATCTTGTTACTGATTTTTACTTTAGATTCTGTCAGTCTTTATTTTATCTTATTCAGTTTGGGGTCATTTTTTTATCTACAGAACCCAAAATTCAATTCTTCATGTATTTGTACCACGTGGAACTTTAGATTCTATTAGCTGATCTGACAGATTTTTGAGTACTTAACTATCCTCTTTTAAGTTGTCTTGTTTAGAAGAAATGTAGTAAAGGACAAGCTGTCAATCTCTTAAATAAATTTCTGTTGAAAAGTAACTGCATGTATTGCATATTAACATAATTTATTAGAACAATTAGAGCTCATCCTTGTTGTTTTTTAATTAGATTATTCCTTGTTCTGGTAATTACACTAGACAAGGGAGAATGATAGTTTCAGGATTCTAAAATCATCTGTAGACTATGTAGAAAGAGAATGATCAATAATGCTAATCTACTGGAACACTTAAATTCCCAGAAAGAGATCTTTTATCATGAGCATTTCTTTGTATAATCAGCATTATTTCTCAATGTCTATCCTTATCTTGCTCTAAGTTGAAAAGTGAAGACACTGGACAAATAACAGATATTTATTCCACTGTCAGAAACCTGGGCCACCTCTGGCCTCCAGCAGCTCAGACATTGCTTCACTCCCTTACAAAATGCCAATGAGTAACCACAAATGAAGGATTTAAGATTCCATTCAAAGCAGCACGTCTGATAGTCTGCATGTCTAACAGGGAGAATAGAGGACTTTCATGTTCTGACCCTAGATGAGGAATCATAAATTTTCTCAATCTAAAAATATATTTAAATAGATGGAAATTTCTCATAAATGAGAAAATAATGAATATAAAAAAGAGTAACTGTGGCATTTCCATACATGAAGACATTATTTGCAAAAATTAATGGGAAGACTGACAGAAAATATATCTAGCTTTCAGGGATGAGCTGAGGCCTTTAGATCTGAGTTGTATGTGTCTCTGGATTTATGTTTTGTAGAGCACAGGGAATTCAAATGCCCCAAAGATTCTCTTGTGTCCTATTCAACTGTCATCATGTATGCTAGAATATCCTAGAAAGCAGCTCCTAGAATTTGTGGGATTCATAACATTGACAAAATCATGAGCTGGTATATTCTGCCATCAAGCTGAGTGGAATGATGCTGGGATACACAGAGTTGACACCCACGAACCTAGAGTTTTGCGTAATAATAGGCAACATAAATACCCCACCAAAACCACCAGCCCAGATTACAGGAATCTCAGTCTTCCTTAGTAAATTTGAAGTCCTAATGAGACCATGTCTAGACAGTATTGATCTCCAAATGGGGGAAAAAAAAAAAAACCTTCAGAGTGTGACTTATTTTCCATTTCAGGCCAAATGACATCCAAATCGTGGTCTTTCATTCACATACTGCTAACACTTTCCATAAACAGGCACATTTTTATCAATGAGACAGTCCAAGACCCCAAGACTTCTTTTCAAAGTATATAAGATATTTTTATATTCAAAAAAATTTTGATACTCAATAGTGGATAAGAAAATTACTTAAGCTTATTAAATAAACTAGAGAGATTAAATGAATTTTTAATGTAAATGTTCTTTCTTGGTAAACAAAGGAAACAGACCTGTAAAAAACAGGAAAGTCCACATAAACTGAAGAAGTAATAACTCAAGTTAATGTAAACAAGATATTTCAAGGAAATATCATTAATACATCCAAAAGAATTTCATACAGTTGGTAGTTTAGGAGTAAAGGGATAACCCAGTAACTCTGGAAACCATCCCAGCTGGAAACATACGGTTCTCCATAGAAGTATCTCTTTAAATTGTAAGGGCTGCTACTAAGGAATTAGAGTTCTCCACTTTTCCTTCTAGGCTAGTCATATGTACCAGAAAAAATACTATGTTAGAGGCACTACATATATGCACTTCAGTGCATTGTTGTTAGATATTTAAAAGCTAGACTGAGCATCAGATGTACCCACAGGAAGTCAGAAGGAAAAGGAAAATGGTTTACAATTGATGAAGAAAAGAAGTCAAAAACTCTACAGGCAATATAGTGGTAAGCTAGGGTTGGGAATTTTAAGCAAAAGAGAGGAATCAGAGAGAATTTCTTCTCACACAGCACCTCATTATGTTCAACAATATTAAGGTACAGATCTAACCTGTACAAAAAGAACAAATAAGAGCCCATCCAGAGAGAGGACTGCTACCACTATTCCAAGTTCTATATAAATGTCACATAGAGGCAAACTATAATTTCCGTGGTACTAACAAGTCTTGGAAGAAACTTTGCCCTCTAAAGCAACTAGGAGAAAGTTTTTTGTTCATTTTGACTCCAAGTTCTTGTGCTAAGCTTTGATCCTTCTAAGCATTTGTTCCTAAAACTGACATTTAAAAGGCTAAAAAGCAGGAGCACATAGATAACTAGAAAACTTATCTATTGATAGCATAGGCTAGTTCTTCAAATACATTATATATAATTTCTTGCTAATGTAGTACAAATCCTGCATTTGTCTGCAATGAAATGAAGGGAAGCCAATCTTGAATTTCCTTTTTCTGGCATTAGTAAAGACACATGCATGTCAGGATTAAAAAGAAAGAATGACTGAGCATTCGTCTTCCTTTTCTCATCCAAGACAAGTAACAGCAGAAGATTCTGGTCAGAGTACATAACTGTGGTATATTTCCAGGAAATAAATAACATTAATTAACAGACATCAGTCCTGCCACACTGGTGTGAAAGAAAGAAAGAAAGAAAGAAAGAAAGAAAGAAAGAAAGAAAGGAAAGAAAGAAAGAAAAAAAGAAAAAAAGAAAAGAAAGAAATCAGTCTCAATGGGGAGATATAGCAGTGAAACATAGAACTTGGATGTGTATCTAAAAGATACACAATCCATTTCAAAATAAAGCAGGCACTGTTCTGATTTAGGATAATTTTATTGGAGAAAGTGAAGTCTGTAAGGATATACAAGTCCTATCAAATACCTTATAAAAGACAAATTTTATTGTTTGGTAGAACCTTACTCAACCATGCTGATTTGGCCAAATGTTAACTTGGCCAAACTTAATAAGAGAAAACTGTGTCTATTGATTAGGTAATGGATTTTAAATATTTATGAACTTAGCAGAAGCATAATAGCAAGTTCCAGAAACAAGAAATAAATCACTTATATCAACAAAGAAGAATGCAGGAATTTTCTGCAATCTTGGGGAA
>RJWT010040543.1:0-12483 GCA_004365215.1 Cuniculus paca
ATCACCTTCAAAAGCCCCATCTCTGAATATATGAGACTTTGGGGGGACATTTTAGATCTAAACTATAACACCTCCTATCTCTAACAGCAGTAATAACTGTGATTAACTGACTGAGTCTGTAATATTTAAAAACCCTCTGTTTTATGATAAGATAAAGTCAGAGCTGTTATCTTGGAGGAACTTGACTTTGGTATGGTACTGAGTACCTAGTGGGTATTTGAAGAAAACTTACTGCAACAACTGAGTATATTTGACCCTCATCTGTAATTGCCTATCCAGTCTTACAAAATGCAGCATGAAGGGCCAGGGATTTGGCTCAGTGGCATAAGCACCTGCCTGGCAAGTGCGAGGTCATGAGTTCAATCCCTGGTGCTGCAAAGAAACAAAATGCAGCATGATTATCTTTTATTAATTTATTCAACCAACTGGGTATGGTGGTACATGCTTGTAGTCCCAGCACTCGAGAGGCTGAGGCAGGAGGATTACTGTGAATTTGAGGCCAGCCTGGGCTAACATAATGAATTCAAAGCTAGCCTGAACTGCACAGCAAGACCTTGTCTCAAAAACTAACAAAAATTTATTCTAGCAACCCATTAAAAAAACCATTGCTCCAAGTCAAGCACTCTGCTTAGACTTTTGATTAAAGCAAGGACCCTACCTTCCAGGAGATGATAATTCAGTGGAGAAGACAAATATATGTTGCATTTGTTTCTACTTTTGTGTAACCAGTGACCACAACTTTAGCACCTTGAAGCAGCATTATTTTTAGCTCATAGTCACATGGCTGATAAGCTGGGTACAGTACAATGGGTCCTCTGCTCAAAGTCTCACAGTATTGACACTGAGGTGGCAGGCAGGTTGCCTTCTCATCTAGACCTGAGCTCCCATTCCAAGAACATGTGGTTGTGGCACAATTCAGTTCCTTGAGAGGATAGCATGGAAGTTCCTTACTGGCTGTCAACCAGGAGCTTCTTACACTCCAGAAATTGTGCGTAGTCCTTGCCTTATGGACCCCTCCATCTCCATGCAAGCAAATGTGTCTGCTCCCTGCAGCAAATCCTTCTTACACCTCAAATGTCTTTTGAAAAGCACCTTCTCTTTTAAAGTTGGCCCACCTAGTTCTGCCTCACCAAGTGTAATTTCACTGTTCAAAGGCCCATGGATTTGGCATTTTAATTACATCTGCAAAACCCCTTGGCCATTTCACAGTTATGAGAGCCATCCTCGTCACATTGGCTGACTGTGTGCCATTTGATGGGAGCGAATGGTACAAGGGATCCTTGGAGGCCACCTTGGAATTCTGCCCACCACGAGTAACAAAAAACTATCATCCACCAGGGTAAAAGAGTAAAAGTGGCTACAAGCCACTATGGGACTGGGGATTAGCTCAGCAGCACAAGCGCCTGCCTGGCAATTACAAGGCCCTGAGTTCAATTCCCGGTACAAAAAAAAAAAAGTGCTATGGGAACTCAAGGGAAGAA
Organism: Cuniculus paca; assembly: GCA_004365215.1. Classification (NCBI taxonomy): domain Eukaryota; kingdom Metazoa; phylum Chordata; class Mammalia; order Rodentia; family Cuniculidae; genus Cuniculus; species Cuniculus paca. Next base: position 1,482 of record RJWT010040543.1, read on the forward strand.
AGCAATCCTGTCTAGTGGAATGGATAAAGTTAGGGTAAGAAAGGCAAGAACGGAAATAAAGACTGAGCTGATAAGGAAGAATGAATAGGAGTGCAAAAGGCAGAGAAAGGGCAGCTTGTATACTTTACTGCTCGCGGCCTGTTTCATCTCCACCCGTATAGCTTAAGTGCTTGAGCGCATAACACCTGCCACTTCTGAGGATACCACCCCGACCCCAATGCACCAATCGTGTTCATGGATATATAGGTAAACTTTAAGAAATATCTGGAGCTGATTTAATATCTAACTCATGATAGGCATAAATCTTTCATCTACCTTATTCTTATTCTCTACCCACCAGAGGTTTGAACAAGTAAAATTTGAAATTTGTGAAACTTGTGACACATACACCCTGGAAATAAATCATCGATTGGCCAATAGACCTATTTCTTCTGCTCCTCCCCAGCTTTGCCCATTTCATTTCAGTTAAGTCATCCTTGCTTCAGATGTTACATTAGCTGGGATTCTTCAGAGAACCTCAGTAAAATAAATAGATATATAGATAGGCAGACAAATAGATACAGATTTTAAAGGACTGACTCATGCAATTGTGAAGACTGGAAAATTCAGAGCCTGAAATGGGAAGGGTGTGGAGGCAGCTAATGCAGCTGATGCTGCAAACTTGAGGCAGATTTCATCTCCAGAATACCCTCCTTTTGGCTCCTAAGGCTTTTTAAATGACTGGACAAGGCCTACCCTCATTAAGTAAGGTAACCCCTTATCAACTGAAGATAAGTGCAAATCACACATACAAAATATGTGTTTGATTAAATAGCTGGGTAATGTAGGCTGACCACATTAACACATAAATCTAAGGGTGCACTGAGTCAGTCTTGCACTGCAACAGTTAAGTCTCCAGGTGTTAAACCCTCAGGCAACATCATGAAGAGCAGTATTACCTGGCTACACCCAGTCAACCTGGAATTATGAGAAATAATAAAATAATAGTTTTAAACTGCTAATATTAGCATGGTTTGTTAAGCAGTAATAAAAAATACAAACACCTACAGGACAAAAGGAAAAATTGAACAAGAAAGGCCTGAGTAAAATATAAAGCAGAGAAGCTCTGAGAAAAAGCAGCAGGATTTTGAGGCCCACCCTCTGAAACAAGGCCATTCCGGTAACTCAGTTCCAGTGACCCTGAACCATACGCTTCGGTTCAGAGCTCATCAAGCCTCCCCTACACATCTGTTTATTACCTTCTCCCTTTTCAAGAACACCTAGTTTTTGCTTGGGGATTCAAGAAATACGACTCTCTCCCCAAAGCATGTAACCCTGAGCCAGTCAACCTGTGCCTGGAAATGATGCTTGACTCATAGAGAGGTACAAGACCCTAACCAGGCCAGTCAGAGTCTTTACTGATACTCTGGCCAGGATGTTCTTTGTGCCTTGTGGATGTCAGGGAGAAAACATGTGGTTCCTTCCAGAAGCCGCTGGCAGCCAGTGGGTGACCTTGAGAGGAGTCAGATATTGTTCCAGCATCATGGAGGGCAGAACTGAGGCAGAGATAAGCCACATCCCCTAGTACTACTGTATCACTACGCTGCTTGGAGTCTTGCCTGAAGCTTACGTTCTGTTGGCTTTTCAGTTCTATGCACAAGCAAGTTTCAGTATTATTTTGGCCTGTTTAAAGTGAACTTTTTATTATTTGTATCTGAAAGCCTTTATCTACCAGAGCCATTTCTAAAAAAGACAATTGTTGTGTGCTAGGCAAATACCTCTAGAGATGTTCACAAAAAGAGTTATAACTCCCTTTTGCCCATATCAAGAGCTGTCTTGGAATTAGGTACAAAGAAGAGGTCATGTGGTATCCCTACTGCCACCATGACTTTGGGTGCTGCATGTCACCTGTTAGGATGGAACAGGAAACTCAACTTTGCTGAGAACCTGTTATGTACCAGACACTGGCCTGGGTTCTTTACATATGTTACTTTTACTCAATCTCTTTACAACCTCCCTGAGGGGCTGTTTTAACCCTTGCAAATATGGAAACTAGAGCACAGAAAAGACAATTAACTTGGCCTAGATCATGCTGCTATTCAGTGTTGGAAGATTCCAAACTCAGTTACACCTGACTCCAACCCTCCCTCCTTCCGCACCCCCACATCTCAGAAGCACCCTATCATATCAATTCTGTTAGTGTTACTATGAAGAGTAACTAATAATCAAGATAAGCAAAGGAGAGCAGAAGCAGCTCTGAGCACATAAACACTTAGGGTGTGGGAACCAAATCTACTCTCAACTTTATTAATTACCCAGACTGTCAAGTCTCAGACCAGCTGTGCCCCACAAGGAATCACTGAATGTTGGAGCAGGATCGTCTACTCTGATCTCTTGCATCTGGTAGAACTGAGGCCAGAGAAGTCAAATGACCTGCCCTAAGGTCCCACACGTAGAGGCAACCCTTGAACTGGAACTAGTGTGCTTTGGCTCCCCCTTTGCTGGTCCAGAGCACAGAGTGCTGTTTGAGATTTTTGGGACCACACTGCCTGGGCTCACAGTTTGGCCCCATCACTTACTGAGTGGGTTTGGTGATTCATGCTGGGCCTTGATTTCCTCGCTTGTTAAACACAAGGTAATGAAAGCACTGTTGTTAGATATAAGTCACATAAAACAGCATCAGGAATATAGTGAGGGCTATTAACTCCAGTTACTGCCAGTGTGATCCAAATTACAGCCTCAGTAATCTGCCTATATCTGCTTTAGAAAATAATTATGATACTATGAAGTGACAAAGAGGATACAGCAAGAACCCCAACTTTAATCTTAGTTTATCTAATCTTTATTTTTCCTTTCTGCTTTCTTCTGACTATTGGTAAAAGTAGGTAGAAAAAAGTTCTCATTTATCTTTCCATCCTCCCATTACTGAAAACTGCCACTAAGAAAGGATAAGGTCATTCAGTGGTAATGTACTGATATCTTAACCAGTGTCCTCTCTTTTAAGGATACTTGCAGTTGCACCAAAGGTTGAAGCCTAAAGTCCTTCTAATGTTAGAGTTTGCATATCAGTCAAAAGTGGGATAGGTTTGCCTTTGGTTTGGTTCTGATGTTGTGGTGTTGGGGAGAAGGGAGGAATCCCAGATCTGTTTTAAAATCTAGGTTCTGTCCTCCAAAAGGGGAGTGAGCTCAGGAGGGCAGCCAGGAAAGAAGTTAGATTTTCCTCAGGACTTACTGAAACACCCCCACTGGGGAAGAATTGCCCGCAGGGGAACGAAGGAGTGGAGTAAAGACCCAGTAAGACCCAAGCCTTTACTGTATCATACTCAAGAAACCAGATTAGGACAGGGAAACCCATTCGCAAACTCAGGAGCCAGTTGGAACCTGAGTTCAAACCTGCTTTCACTTAGCTGGCTCTGTGCTGCGGCCAGGGACAGATTCTGAGCACCAAGATAACCAAAGCTTTCCCCACTGTGGCCCACTCTGGCTGCTCTCCAGACTGGCAAACCATTCAGTGAGCTGGCTGTACAAGCAGGAGGAGGGAAATGTCCAATGTCACCGAGAGTAGTTTGGACTTTGGAAGACAGAACATCAACCAGAGCAAATCTCAGCCCACAAGGGAGTTTCCCTTTAAGTGTCCTGTGGAGATATAAGACAGGAGGGGATCAATAGGAACCAAAGTCCAGGTGGATCAGCCCCTCCACTACGAGGGAAGACCGAGGTTAGGAATGAAGGTTGTACTTGGGAGGTGTGGTGCAGAAGCAGAGGGAACAGCATGTGTCTCCCTGATGAGGGTGGTGCCTTGGAATCTCAGGGCTGGCTGCACAATAGACAGTCTTAATAGATTAATACCTTCACACGCATCTGGGTCTGGGTTTTCAAATGTGTATGGAAGCTGTCGTGTGAATATGTGATTAATAGCCCTAACATAAAGTTCTTTATTTCATCATTGAAAGGATAGTAAGCTACACTTAATTCCACACCTGCAAAATTATTTTGACTTCCAGAGGAAATTCTCACTCTTAAAAAGCTTGGAGACATTGGGCTACCTCCCTGCTTTTCATCCCCTCTCACTGCCACTGCCATGTACTTTAGTGACAGGTTTATAAATGGAATTTCTTTGCCTATCCTTTTTATCACAGGGAAATATCTATTTGTTCTCCACCGCTGAATATTGGATAAAATAAATCAAACATATATGCCTGTTAATGACTTCCTTTAAAATATCTCTGAGTATATTTCCATTGAAGAGTATCTTTTATGTTCTTCTGTGGGTGAGCTGAGCCTAATCTATCTGGCCTGCCCGCTCCTTCCTATTGTTGATTTGGGGGATGGAATTTTTTGGAGAAAATTGAACTCTGCTTTCTGAACTCTCCCACTCACCACCACCACAATAGAAAAAGGCAAATGTAATCTGCAGACAGTCTCTACCTCAGTAATCTAGAACCTCAATGGATAACACCCCAACACTGAGGGCATCAGACTGCTAGTTAACATCAGTTCAAGACCAAGAGCACACTACTAACTTGGTTGTTTCCTTTCCACTGAACTTGACACTGGACAATGTTTAGTTATATTTTTTAATGTATTTTGTGTTATTTTTTCTTTGACATTATGGTTTGTGTTGATGTTTTAATTCATATAAATATAGTGAAAAAGTTTTAAAACAAATGTGTGCAAAGAACACAATACCCTCAATAGCCCACAGACAGAACTGATTACAATTTGAAATGCTTAGGAAGATAACAAGTAGCCTGACATCTAAGAGGTGAATTTATGGTTGATTACTTTTCCTTTTCCTTACAAATACTGTAGCAAACAACGTATAAGAAATATTAATGAAATGATACTGCACACATTTCAAACGTCTACCCTCCCTCATCCTCTTTGTCTTCTCATCACCACCAAGGAATCAGCTGCCCTTTGTGTGTGGCTGGGAAATCTGTGTTTGTAGCAGACACTACTTCCTACTCATAGCAAGAAGTCCACTTTATTACAGTGAAGACATTTGCCACTGTGACCTAGGACAACACACCTCACCCCTCGAACTTCTCTATAAAAGATGAGCAGTCCCCAGACTTTGATGCAGAAAAGATTACGCCTTCCTTTTCTATTATTTAAAAAAAAAAAAACAAAAAACATAGCATTGGGCCCCAGACTAAGTTTCAGGACACCTAACAATTTCTAATTCTCCCCAGGACTACCACTTCCTTGCTTTCAGGCACTATTAAGTACAAAATTCTTTCAGTATTTCTGCTTCAACTGGCTTCAGCAAGCCAAGTATAAGAGGACAAAGTGAACTACATAATCTGACCATTGAAAGTCTATGATTTGTTAGTTAAAATTTGCAGAATAGACACAGAGAGATCAGTAAATATAAATGATATCAAATAAGGCTAAATAAGAATAAATCATTTTAAGAGATTGAGAGAAATGAAGTTAAAAATTTTTGAGGACACCCGATGATATGGATCATACATGGTGACTTTCAAAGAATACTGTGGATAAAGGGGGAAAAAGTGGAAAACCCTGACAAACTATTCAGTGAAGGGATCAAGGTCAACATCAACAGTCATAATCATATTGAACTATCAACATATTGTTGATATGATGTAATAGAGTGTCACTTTACCTATGTGGTTTCCCTCCCCCAAATCCATTACCCCAGGCTAATCACGAGAAAAACATCAGACAAATCCCAATAGAGAGGCATCCTCTTACCTCTTACAAAATCAGTTATCAGCATTCATCCAAAATGTCAAGGTAATCCAAACTCACAAAAGTCTGGGAAACTCTCAAAACCAAGCAGAATCCCAGAGGACAGACAACTAAATGTAACGTGGTATCCCAGGTGGCCCCAGAGGTAGAAAAGGAAATTTAAACAAACTATGGTCATCAGTTAATGCATAAATATTGGTTTATTAATTATAATAGTGTACATTTAAGATGTTAATAGGGGAAATTGGGTAGAAAGCATATGGCAACTGTCTGTAATCTATCTTCTCAATTTTTATTTAAATCTCAAACTGCTCCTCAAAAATGAAATCTTTTAAAAGTGTTTTAAATGAATGAGCAAAATAAATTACTTAAATAAATTACTTAAAATAATGAGCTATTGGAATTAAAAAGATTTGATTACAAGTCCAAGTTGTGAACTATTGAGAAGGGGTGCTTTTTCAAGTCTACCTAATTAATTTTACTTTATCTGCATTTTCCTGGAATTTTCTGCAATGAAAAAGAGTAGATATTGTAGGCTATCTGAGCTATTAACTTGCTCTGTATTCCCATGGCCATCTCACCTGTCTCAGGCCACAGCCACCTTGGACCTTCAACTTGAAATTTGTAAGGCATGCCCTCTAAATTTCCCCTAGAAAGAGTAAAAATTACTTTACACACATTAACAAGATTGGATTTCTGCTTGCACCGTTTACAAGCTGCTTAATCATGTTGGATAAATTACCTAATCGCTCTGAAACTCACTTTTTTTCCTTCGGTTAAAAAAAGAGAACTTTAAAGGGTCGCAGCCATGGAGAAAGTGAACATACAATGCCTAACTCAATGCCTAGCACATAAAAGGTCTCAGTAAATGATAGTTAATAATCAACAGGGTTATCAATCCAAATCAAGTGCAGATAATCTCCTTTGGCCTGGCCGTAAGGAAATAAGATTTAGAGACTTTCCTTCAAATGCTCCTGCCCGTTGGAACTGCATCAAGCGACTGAGAAGGCGCTGTGCCAGCAGCAGCACTGATCGGTTATCAAAGTGAGTCCTGGTCATCAGGCAAAGTCAGGGGCTTTGTGATAGTTTGCATCAGCGCTGGCTGAGCAGAGAAAGCCCAAGCCACGGGGTACATCTCTGCCCGCCGATGCTCTGGACTCCTGAAACAAAAAAGCAAAAACAAAACCCACAACAGTTCGTGTGGGACGCGGGGCCTGGGCTCCGGAGCGGGCGGCGGGAGGGCTCGCTTTGCTCCTTGTCGGAGCACCTGTCTGGGAGCGGGGACAGGACTGGCAGGCCGGGCTGCGCTTCCTGCGCCCCCGCCGCGCTCCGCGGCCGCTCCAGACCGCGGGCTCCCAGCAACGCAGCCCGCAGCCCGCTCCAGACTAGAAAGCGCCCATTGAGGCCTTGCAGCTGCCGGTGCGGCTTGCCCAAAAACTAAATAAAGCCTCGATTTCAGTTCCAGTGAAGAAGACACTACTGTGTTCTTCCCCAGCCCCTGTCACGGTTATAAAACATTAAAAGCAAACTGGCGATTGTTAAACACTGCATTTGTTTACACCCCAATCTCGAATCATAATGGGGCCGCTCGGCCTGCCAAGGCCCTGCCAGCCCTGGCTTTATCCAGGCCACTGGAGTCTGTCCTCCGACCCAACTGACAGAAGAAAAGTTGAGTAAATAGCATAGCGGCTTTGCTTTCCATAGATGTTTGCTCACAGCGACTTCAATGGGGTTTTTCTCCGGGTGGGGTTGGAGCGCGCGCGTTTACAGAATCAAGATGCTGCCGCGCGTTAGTGGGTGTCCAGAAGGTTAGAGGCTCTGTGAAGTATCCCCAAAGACCAGACCCAAGCTACAGTGCATAAAACAAACACATCCCCACTCAGGGCCTAGCCGGGACCCTTTACAAGAACTGCATGAAGTAAAAAGATAGGCATAGACGACCAAAGCCAGCAGCGGGTTAATTGATTAACCTGACTGACAGCTACCTGGAACATCACATGCTATTTTTCACTCTTGTGAATGTAAAGTTTTTTCATTATAAAATATTATGATAAAAAGTTCCTTTGCAGACTGGCGTGGTGGTGTCTGCCTAATCCCGGCAGGGCCAGGAAGATCACTGTGAGTTCGAGGCTAGCCTAGGCTACAAAGTGAGTTCAAGGCCAGTGTGAACTGCATAGTGAGACCCTGTCTCCAAAAGACTAAATAAATAAATAAATAAATAAGCTTCCCTTTGCTCTCCCCCTTTTCCCAGGCCACAACATACAAAATAGATTTTTTTTTCCTTTTAAATGTCTTAATCTGTTCATTTTTTAATTTTTCAGGTTTTTGTCTTTAAATATCATGTTGGCATTTGGGTGGGGTATTTTTCTAGTTAGAAATGTACATTGTCATTGGTAAATTCTGAAAACATAGAAAAGAAGTGTAATGACATCCTTGAATCAGCATGTCTGTATTTTTATGTAATAACTTCGAATCTTTACAGAAGTAGAAAAATGAACATAGCTAAGAGGAATTTAATTCTGTTTAGCCTCATACTATGCTTTTATCACTTCTGGTGACCATTTCCCATACCATTAGATGTTCTTAAATATTCTTAAAACAATGACTCATGCTGACTCCTTGCAATATTTCCAGCCTATATTTCTTTATACTAGAAACATCTCCAAACAGAGTCTTACTTATTCCAGGCCATATTCAAAGACTAGAATAGGCTTCTGATAGGTAGATAATAAGAAATTTTACTTTGCACTAGAAAGATAACACTTTTCTCCGAATAGTTGCAGAATCGTAGCTGGATTCTGTGTAGTATTTGGCAAGTACAAATATAGTAGCAAGAGGAAGCTTTCTCACCTTCAGATGTGTTCCAAAAGGGAAACGGGAAGAAGGAATGAAAATGAGCATAGTGTGAAGGAAAGATGTGAAGGACAAAGCCAGAAATGGGAGACAGTGACTTAGTACATACACATGTGGCACACACACATGTACACGGATGTCTGCAGGCCTTGCACCGGTGAACATGACCTCTATTTCATAGTTAAGAACTTCAGAGTCGAAACTCAAAAGGAACCACACAGATCAAGGGACAGTCTTAGAAATGCAGAATAAACCAAGTGATGGCAGATAGATCCAAGGACAGGGCGTTTGGTATTGACTGAGCACCTGTTCACATAGAGCTATGCACTGGCTGGGCAGACAGAAAGAGGAATAAATGAGCCACAGTCCTTGGTCCCGTGGCGGCGCTCAGAGTCTAAAGGGAAGGCAGGATATAAGTGAATCATTTGAGCACAGCATTGGAACTCGCCATGAGGAAGAGTGAATGAGGGACTGTGAGAGCCCAACAGCAGGCAGACAAGGACTCACAGGAAGAAGATTGGGAGGTCCCAGACAGGAAGTAACCTTGGAGCCAAGTGGAGAAGAATAAACCTCACAAATGCAGGCGACATGGGGAGAAAGCTAGACAAGTTTTCACACTCAGGTCAGCAACAAAAAACAACTGGAATTTATAGGGTGGTTTTTTTTTTTCATGAGCTTAAAAATCAACAATAGTATATGCAGACTTGCCCTTTTTTCCACAAGTTACTTCCAAAAGATTTTACAAAGGACAATGATATTTTTCAACATATTCCAATTAAGAATGGCCTCACCAAAGGAAGGAACCACACTATGAATTTGTTATCTAAATAACCTCTCATTTGTCTTTCCCTGTCCCATCTGGACTTTATATCCCACCTGTACTTAGTGCAGTCATGAAAGCAGGTGCTTTTCTACTTGTTTCATTCCTTAGTTCCAAACCCAGAGGCTCCTGAATGAGTTTGATGTTTATTTGTTAAATCTCACTCTACCCAACACAGACATTTACTGACTCATGTAGTTACTACTGTATTACAATGCAGGTGGCAAAAGGTGGGTAATTTTAATTTGTTGTTTGGTTTTGTTTACTGAGACGAAGTCTCACTGCATAGTCCAGGCTGGACTTGACCTGACTATAATAGGTAACAGAGGCCAGCCTTGAACTTGTGGCGATCCTTTTGCTTCAGCCTCCTAAGTACTGGGATTATAGGCGTGTGCTACTATGCCAGGCTAGGATTGACTGAAAAAAATAAACAAATGAGTTTTGAAAACTACCACACTGACAAAACTGACTTAGTATTTTTAATCTGCAGACTTTATTTAAACCACTTTGCAGCTTCCCTCAACCTACACAGTGACCCTTAAAGTAGGTCAGAACTATAATTACAACTTTGCTAAAAAGAAACGGACATGAAGGGCCAGGGTAGCTGCTTTCCCAAGGTAAGCATTGAAATCATCACCTGTTAAAACAGAGATATTTTCTGCAGTTAGTGGAGTTGCATCTTCAGACCAGGGCTTTGTCCACTGAGTCACAAAGCTGTTCTTAGGAACAGATCACTCTACCTCTAGCTGAATTAGAGCCCTTGAATCTTGACGATATTGAAAACATTTATGAATTTATAATAAAAGAGCCTTTACATATGGTTTAGCAGAGTGGGTAGAAGGCAGAAGTCTATTCTTTTCTTCCAGTATTTTTCCTCTGATCCGCAGACCAGAATGTGTTTCACTGTGGTTGGAGTAAATAAAGACTTAGGATGATTTGGTTTTTGTTTTTTTCCAAACCAAAACAAAAAATTCAGTTGTCTTGAAGAGCAGTGATAATGTGAAACAGATCAACAGTAATTATGACTTAAGGGGTTATCGTCGTTGCATTTTTCTTAAATTGAATTTTTTTAAGAGTATTCAAGTTCTGTAGAAATATTTCTAGGTCAAAAAAACTTAAAATGCATTTCAAGGCTACACTTTTTTTTTTCCAGTACTGAGGATTGAACCCTGGGCCTTCATAATAAGCTATACCCCAATCATTTTTATTTTGAGATAGGGTCTCTCTAAGTCCCTAAGTTGTCCGTGCTGGGCTCGAACTTGATCCTCCTGCCTCAGCCTCCTAGAGTGCTGGGATCACAGGCGTGTACCACTGCCACACGTAGCTCAAGGCTATACTTTAAAAGCTGTGAGACATTTTAGAACATTGCACAATTCTGTTTATGAAGGTTTTATGTCAACGTATCAGTGTGAGCTTTCTCTCCCTGAGCATGAGTTATAGTCATTGGATAATCATTGTAATATAAATGCTTTTATGGTGACTCTGATTCTTGATTATTTTAGGGATAATATAGATGAAGATATTGTTCTGGTTCTGTTGTTGCTGTACAATAAGTTACACCCAAAATCAATATCTTAAAATAATCATTTTATTTTACTTATTCATTTTTTATGTATGTATTTATTTATTTATTTT
>RJWT010040544.1:0-12487 GCA_004365215.1 Cuniculus paca
AGGAGACTTGAAACAAAATAAATACTAATTAAATAGAATTGTGGAAAGGGTAACTAAAATGTAGACTTATTTTTCATTTCTAAAATTAAGGGATTATTGCTGTTTTACCAGAAAACCAGATTATCATTTGGATGGTATAATAAGTTTTAGGAAGGACTATAAATATATTAAAAAGTAAGAAATTAGACTCAACTAAGGTAAAGAGGTTTAAAAATAAAAAAACAGACCTTTTCAGTCTTTCTTGAATAACAAAATATGTTTCACTAACAGTAATGCATGCCCTCATCATAGAAATAATCCCAATCCTGTGGAGTGATGTCTTTTTTCCCTTCTGGTATAGTTGTGATGGGAGGTTAATATGGAAAGCTGACTCTGAATTCTAACTTGCTACCTAATTTTATCTCCTAACTGAAATGGTCAGGATTACAATGATTATTAATAGTGAATGCTTCAGGAGTGCTGGTGTGAGCGAGGCACTGATTGGTGGCCGCACACGGGTGATACATGTAAGAATAGCACCTGGCACATGGAAGGGGATTTGAGATTCTTTCCCTATGATTCAGCCACTGCCACAGGAGCCGTCTACCGAAGAACTAGGTAGACTGGGTTCAGCGCAAATTTAGTTTGGGCGCCACCTGCAATTTATGAGTTAATGTTATGGAGTTCATCCACAAAGGTCACTCTATTCCCTTTATCTCATAAAAGATAACAGGCATAAAAGGAAAGAACTGAGAAGACCTCCCTAGGAAGCTGGCAAAGCAATGCTCTTTAAAATAACATTCACTGGCATCTTGAATAGGTGCCTGCTGCGTGCAGAGGAAGATGGAAGAGAAATGATAAGGAAAAAGGTAACAAAACCCCAAAAACTATCGTGAGGAAACAGGCTCTTTTAAAAAGACACCTAGAGAAAAGGAAAACATGCCGGCTTGGGGCCAGGGTCCCTAGGAAGGAAGCATAAATGAGTTGGAAATAAGAGATGAAAGAATTGGCTCCGAAGCTGGGAAATCAGAAAGTGGGAGCATTTCCTTCCCATTATGTAGGATAAAGAAGTATACACGACAAGAATTTGAGAGAGGAAAGGTAAAGCGTCTACAGTATAAGCATGTTTGTATGTGTGAACACTGATTTCCAGTAATTATATGCAAAAGTTAACATGAGCATGCAGGGAGCCCACAGCTTTCAGATCCTGTTTGTGTGTTTGCAGAGCTGGGGACTGGATCCAGAGTTTCGTGCATGCTAGACAAGGGCTCTACCAGGGAGCAGACCCCAGACCCAGCATTCAGATAACTGGTCTGTTGGACTGTAAAATTCTATGGGAGCAGGGACTGTGACTGCCACCAAACTGCTGGTCTTAACACAGAATTTGTACACAGTGGATATTAATACATGGTGTTGACTAACCCATCAGCAAACCAAACCAATATCCCACAAAAACTAAGCGTCATTTTAGAGCCATAGTTCTCTACATAATTAATATATTAGAAAGCCAGAATGTTAAGAATGGCTTGATAAAAGCTTTTAATTCCTGAAAAACAAAATGAACCTGCTAAGAGATTCAAGCTAGGGTTGGCAGAATTCGAAGTTAGATTACATTTACATACATGAGCTAAAAATGAGGCCCAGCACACTGAATGAAAGTGATGGAAACCAACTACTTGGCTCTGTGAGTTGATGCCCCAGAGGACTGGGCAGGAGCCAGGAAAGTAAGTGAAATTTGAAAGTATAGAAGATATAGGGAGTATATTTTTTCTGTAATATTTACTTGAAGTGAGACACAAAATGGAGACAATGAATTGGACTAAATAACTCAAATTGCATTTGTTAATCTGAAAATTAATGAGAAAATCCCTGTTATGGTTTAGATAAAAACTGTCCCCCGAAAGGGTGATTAGACTGTGAGGGACTATCTCCATCAGTGGATTCATCCACTGACAAGTCCATAGCTAAATGTGCCGTCAAAGGGCCGGGGATCTAGCTCAGTGGCCTAAGCGCCTGCCTGGCAAGTGCAAGGTTGTGAGTTCAATCCCTGGTGCCGCAAAAAAAAAAAAAAAAAGGTGCCGTCAGGAGGTGGGCCTGGTTGAGGTGCTCCCTGACGGCATGCCCTGGGAGGATGTCTCTCTTCCACTGCTCCTCCCCTCTCTGCTTCCCGGCCACCATGAGGTACGCAGCTATCCTCCCCAGAACCCCCACCATGCCTTCCTGCCTTGCAGCCAGCCAATTATGCACTGAATCTTTAAAACCATGAGCCAAAATAAAATATCCTGCTTCAAGGTGTGGGTGTCAGGTATTTTGTCCCAGTAATAAGCAAAGTGACTGAGACACCCTATGACAGAACCAGTAAACTCATTACTTAACATATTTTGATCAGTTAAAAATACACACCAAACCATGGAAAAATCAAACCAGCTCCTATGGCTTTTTGTTTTATTCTACAGAAAAACTGAAGAGAAATCCCCATGCCATTAAAGTTTATCTTCGTAAGCAAATACAATAATTTACAAGGAAGCTTCACAAAGCATCTTTAGATCTTGGCATTTGCCTTTCTATCCAGACACAGTCCCATCACTTCACTGTCCCTACAGCCAGGATAGTGACATTTCACACACATACACACATGCACTCAAGGACACAGGACAGTCCGTCACAGCCTCACACTTATTAGTCACTCACCTCAAAATGCTGGGTGTCTCCACCATCTCTTTCACTTTCTTGGCTATAAACAACAGCAACAATAACAAAATATCACAAAATGTTCATTTTTTATGACAATGTCTTTCATCCATTCATATCAAAACTTCAGTTATTTTAAAAGTGGGCTGAATAGCTCTAAGTAAACTCCTCACAACATTCAAAAACAAAACAAAACAAAAAACTAGAAGCACAAACATGATTATCTGCCTTGTAAACTTCTAAGCATTCTTCTTGTCAACAAATAGTTCTTAAATTTCATTCTTTTTGGTTTTTATATCTCATATTGCATTAAACGAAAACAAGAATCTTGTCATACCCTTGAAAACAATGTGAGGAGAAAATTTTAAAATTACCTTTCCTCAGACATCAGTTCAACATCATCAACTCCAGTTCTGTCATTTGATTGTGTGGAACTGAAACTTTCCATATTCTGTAACAGAACAATTATTGGTTTGCTTAAGGCCACAGTAGACTTCTTTTTCTAAAGTAAAAAAATCAGGTAACATGTAGATATAAACTCATTATAGTGCCCACATTTCTATCTTTGTTAAAACAAGTAAAACTGTGACAGTTTATGATCTTCTGCTTACATAAATTGCACATTGAGTTTTATCAACCCGTTAGCAAAGATAGCTGATAGCATTATGGAAATGGTCACTGTTCCTGTGATGTCTTCATTAGGTATTATGCACATTTGACAGCTAAGCATAGCAAAACTCAGATCAGCAGAGAATCAGGGTGGCTTACAACTAGAATGGAGGAATCTAAATCTTGAATCTAATCAGAAATTGATGTAACATTTATTGCTTGTTATCTTCATGGAATACAGTCAGTATATCTTATATTTATGCTGTAAAAACATTCATAAAAACTAAAGTATTTAAAAAGCCCTTCCACAATATTTAATGTTAATCTTTGTATTAGTGAGAGTGCACAAAATATAAATAGAAAATTTACTTGAATAGTGTATGTTTTAGACTAACAAATGGGCTTCATGTTTGTAAGGGTTTTTTGACTGCCTCTGAATACAGACCATGTTTTCTAAAAATAATGCAGATGACTAAGCACAGAATAAGTAACACATCCTCATGAAGAAAGACTAAATGTGTTCTTGTTGGCTTATTTGTAAACTTAATAGGCTCAAAAACATGGCTGTCTTCAAAATTTGGACCTGAATTTCACTAAATTCAGAGATTCAACATCTTCATTAAAAGGATATTAGGTGCAATCCACTTACTGTCATCAAAATCAATAAAGAACACATATTCACCTATATATAATAATCTACTATTATGAAAGTACTTTAAAAAGTACTTTAAAAGTCACTACATATAATAATCTACTATTATGAAAGTACTTTAAAAAATCCCATGAAACCAGCGTGCATGAAAATCTCCATAAAATAAACATATTATCACAGTGAGAAGCTAATCTTTAGCTTGGGAGGTGAGTGAATTATTTTCCATTTATGTTGGTTTGGCCAGTTTTTCTGGAATCCTCAGTTTGACACCCTGGGATCCATCAAAGAATGGCAGAAATGGGGACAGTATGATGTAACAATCATGACAGAGGCTTTGGGGTCAGAATGATTGGCTTTGAATTCTGGCTCCATCAACTGCTAATTCTATGACTCCATTTGTGCCTCAGTTTCTTTAAATGGAGATGACAATACTATTTTTCACACGATTAAACAAAATAATAACGTAAAGCACGGGAGTCATGCCTGGTACACTTCACGTGTATTAGTTGTCACTACGACTTCTAAAGGTATGAAACCTCCGAAGAAAACATCTCACTATTTGTCCACAGGTAAGACAGTCTCAGGAATTTAAAACACAGTGTTTGTGTCTACCCATTAGAATACTAAGCATCAATTTATTCACTTAGAAAACTTCTAGCTAGATAGTGATTTCAAAGGTCAGTCTGAACTGCACAGCAAGACCCTGTCTCAAACAAACAAACAAAACAAACAAACAAACTTCTACTGCTACATAAGTTTACAGGGGACCTGAGAAAAAAAATTATGAGAGTATTCAATGGTATTTAAATCTTTACAGTTTGAGTTAGAAAAATTCCTTTTAACTAGGTTCCATAAAACTAGAGCATAATGGCTCTTATTACCTGTGACCTTCTTGATAAAGCAGAATATATCTGTGACAAAGAATCTTTGTTCCCACTGTAATCTTTCATAGATTATCAAAATCTTTAGTGAAAGATCTAGTGCAATAGTATTAGGTTTTCCTAAAACTCTGAAACATGAATTCCTAGGGGAAGCATAATCTTTTCATATCATTTCCAAACAGTGTTGATGAAATGGATGGTGTATTTAAAACTATATTTGAATCAGTGTTTTGGAAGAAACAAACATTTTCAGATGAAAGCTAAGGAAAATTCAGAGAGTACAGAAAATAAACCAAAATAGCATTCTATACATTGAGATATTTCAGTTACAAGCTGATAGAAGATTGACTTTTCTCCTAAACAAAAGGAAACAAAATATAATGATACAGATTTTGAGAGTAATAGAATAGCTATGTTACGTAATAGAAAGATTTGCAAAAAGCACTTTTAAGATGTGAGAATTTTTTTGTGGAACTCAAGGGTTAGAACAAGTAAGTTCTGACTTTGTCAATTCCCTCCCCTTCTCTTTCAGTGTTTGAGCCAGATGTTTAAGAACTCTACAAGGCTCCGAATCTTTACAGATGTAATTTGCAATGGCTGACTTTTAATATTACATAATAGTTCTCCTTAGAGTTTTTCAGCCATTCCTACCATCGTATGGATTGTCTGGACACGTGAGACTGCTGCATGACTCTGGTTTGGAATCCTGAACCCTGCACAAGGCGCACACACGATGTTCCTTTGCCAGTGCTGCTGGGCTGTGCACGGATCACCCGAGCAGGGTGCTAAAACCTGCTGAGTCCTCCTGAGTTTTCAGAATGAAACTGACCAAGATGGTGAAGATCCGCTATGTTAAAGAAACTACTTATTTTCACAGAGCACAAAATATTTTACAAATTCTAATTTCTATCCTTTGTCTAGAGTTTAGGGGGCAGATAAAACAAAATAATTCCTGACTTCACTGAGATGGGGAAAGGGGAAATGTATAACATACAGGCTGAAACAGCACAGCGACACAGGCTTCCCCTGGATGACAAGTATGCTGCCGACTCTCATGTCGGCTGCAGCTGCTAATGGATTTATCCTATGAGAAAATATATACACAATGCATTTTGAAGGTTTGGAATGGTATTATTTCCCAAATCCTTTTCTAGGTATGGTAGAAGAGTAGCCCATTAGTGTTTTCATTTTTAAAGGTAACGTAATAGAACTCTTATAAAAATGATTTATTGTATTAACTTTTACTTAAGATCTTTTAAAAGTAATAGGTAATTTTTAAGAAATAGCAAAGAAGCAGGCATAGTGACTCACACCCGTAACCCCAGTTATGTGAGAGACTGAGGCAGGAGGATGGCAAGCTTGAGGGAGCCTGGGCAATTAGTCAAACTCTGCCTCAAAATAAGATTAAAAAGGGCTGGGGAGCTGGGTGTGGTGGCTCACGCCTTTAATCCCAGCACTCGGGAGGCTGAGACAGGCGGATCGTTGTGAGTTCAAGACCAGCCTGGGCTACAAAGTGAGCTCAAGGCCAGCCTGAATGGCATAGTGAGACCCTATCTCAAAAAAACAGGGCTGGGGATCTAGCTCAGCGGTCTAAGCACCTGCCCGGCAAGTGCAAGGTCATGAGTTCAATCCCCGGTGCCGCAAAAAGGAAAAAAAAAAAAAAGGGCTGGGGATATATAGGTCAGTAGTGAAGAGCTTGCTTTGCTTGTGTGAGGCTCGGAGTTCAAGTCTCAGTTAAAAAAAAATGCAAAGAACAGAGTATGCCTTTAAGTATAATGCAGTGAAATTACTTCTTGTATTATAATTTTAACCAGGTAAAGCTTAGTTTACAATCCATAAAATTCTGATTCATATAAGTCCTAGTGACCTTCAAAACACAGATATACTATGATAGATTTTGATAATTTTGGGGTGTACAAAGAAACTGAATTTTCAAAACCACCCTTCTCAATTTTAAAGATAACCCTCAAATTTAAAACAGCAAATGCTTTGATAAAGCTAACTTTAGGCTGTAGATTTATTTGTAATTCTTTTTTCCCCCCTCTCTGTGTTGGCATTGAAAACTAAACTCAAAACCTGTTTGACCACTGACTGAAGCACTTGAAAATAGCTGGAGCAAAAACAAATTTGTCTTCTAAAACTGTAAAATGCTGACAAAGCCTTTATAGAGGACACAGAAAAAAAATGCCTTCTCTCATTAGACAAACAGGTCAAACTGAAGGCCAGCGCAATGCAGCTAGTCAAAACAGATTCATTATGCTAACCTTGAGCTCTGAAAAAGGGACAATTTAATATTAACACTAACATTGAATGATAACATTAACAAAGGATCAATGGCAGGTTTGAATTTTTTTTTACCCCTTTGTACATTTCATGTCTTATTACTTAAAAGTATACAAGATAATCCACATTTAAATGAACTACTGGTATGAGGAAGACCATAACTTGTGGCCGAGCTGGACTGTCTCAGCTCTTCCGAGTAAAGCGGGGGCAAAGACCTCCTCTGGCGTACAAGGCACAGGGAGCTGGTGGCTGAGAGGGAACAGCCGGGCCAGGATGTCGGCGATCATTAGCCACAGGACACGGCCATCTCACACTGACTGCTAGTTCAGCACCACTGGCTTCAAAGAACAGAGTGACCAGTGGTCTCTTGGTCTCTGCTGGTCATCATAGCCTTGAGGGGCAAGAGGACGAAGTGCCCACTGTGGAGACCCCACACCTGAAGAAGGCCTGTGGAGGGAGCATCACTTTCTCCTCACAGGCTGTGGCGTGGGCTGGTGAGGTCATGGGGAAGCTCCTGTCTTCAGTTTCTCTCCTCTCACTCTCTCTGGAGAATGGCTTTTGCTCCTGTGTCTCTACCAGCATTGGTCCCACTAAGATCACGGTGAGGTCCACCATCTTCTACTTGATCTTTCACCTGACCACCTTTCTCTGTGAGACACTTGGTTATGTGGCTTCCAAAAACACCAAGTTAACGTCATTTTTCTTCGGTTTTTTTCTATCCTTTTGTTCTTCTGTCTCTTCTGCCGGCTTTTCGTTTCCCCCTCATCTCAATGGTGGCATGCTGCAGGGCCCGCCATCCAGCCCCTCGGTGGGCTCCTCCAAGTACTGCGTTAAGTGGCATCTGCCTGCTGGCTGTGTAGATACTCTCCCTGAGCACTGCTCTGCATTACCTCCTCTCAGATGTCGGACAGGCAGCTCTCTCTTTACACGTCCGTCTGAACCTGGGATACCATTCCCCAAAGCCTCGGCCTTCCTCATCTCAGTAAACTGGCAACGCTAATCTTCTGAAGGCCATACACACTGCCTCTGGTACCAGCTCAGTTCAAAGCATCATTTCAAACCTAGACATGACGAGAGCACCCAAACTGTCTCCCTGCCCAGCCACTTTCGGACCATGTTCGGCACAGCAGTCACATGGAATTTTAAGGAAGTCAGATTGCTGTTCTACCTAGAACTCTACATTGGCTTCTCCTCTCCCCCAGAGTAAAGGCAGAGTCCTTCCCATGAGCTCTGAGATATCAAGTATTTTTTGGCACACAGAAGGTATAGAACTATGAATATATCCTTTTCCTTTCTCTTTCTCTCTCTCTTCTCTTTCTCTCTCTCTCACTCTCTTTCTTTCTGCAATAAAAACAAATGTTTGGACCAAGTGTGAAGGCCTTGAAATGGGGTTGGAAAAGGTTTTCAAGAAGGGTTGGGGAAAGTAAAATTGGAATGTTAAGATGCACAACTTTAGCATCTAAATACCAGTCATTGTTATGAATTCTGGCTCTTGTTTTGTGGTTACCTTGAAGATTAGATATTAGAATTCACAGAATATGAAAGTTAGAGAAGATCTCGTGAATACATGGATGAGGAAGTTCTTCCCCCAAGTTACACTGGCACGGTTTAAGTTATTCATTGCAGCAAAGCCAGGCTCCACGGTGCTCTCCTGTGGGAATGCGGAACCTGCAGCCCAGCGGGCAATGCCTTCGTACTCACAAGACTAGAATGGGAGCGGGGCTCCCGGCTCAGTGCTCCTCAACTCTGCCTGTGGTTTCGCCAGTCAAACACATATTCTAAGGAATAAATGTGCATTCCACTTCTTTAACCCTAACTACCTAGCTAACTGAAGACACTATTTCTGGTAGGGAAAAAAATTACTGATAGGTTAAGTTCATGGAAAAAGGGATTCAAAATGTACATTTTTTCAAGCTATAAATGTGAGACTTTTAATCACCATAAATCTCCTTGGCAAATAAGCAAGTCATGAGCCAAATAAGGAGTTAATGAAGTCAGTATCATTTATTTTCTTTAAAAATGTACTACTCACGTGCTGGAGATGTGGCTCATTGGTAATACCCACACCCATGCTCTGCACTGCAAGGCCCTGGGTTTGTGGTTCAATCCCCAGCAGCAAAACAAAACAAAATACACTAAACTTTTCCCCAAAAACGTTAAATCATCAATTCATCGCTGACTGTTAAAATGTTGTTAATGTGTAATGATTCCTTCCAAAGGTTAGATTCTTCGTTTTGAGAATTGTACCTGATACAAGTAGGATAATTATTTCTGACCGGTCTAGTTGAACATTTTATTTCTAGAAACAAAATAAGACATTTGGGAGGTAGGAGGACTCATTCAATTATATTTCCTCCTAGATTTGCCTTTATGTATACTGTACATAGGGGAAAACAGAATTATTTCTGACTGTGCACAGAAATTGACAGTGGGAAAAGGGTGACCTGTAAGTTGTGCTGAATGTATAGAAAATGCAGTGTGGAGCTGAAGATTGGTCAGAGCTATGCGGAGACCAGAGTACCTGGTCATCAAACAGTAAAAACTGATACTACTTTTTTTTAATTATGGTAATCAGTTTTTTACATTAAAAAATTTATCTTGTTATTAATTAAAAAACTAAGAATTGTAAAACATTTTTGATTCTTACTTTTCAGAGACTCTGAAGCACGAATGTAAAGCAATGATATTAAGTAGTTTATACTGAACAAATATTGACTGAAACACTTATAAAATTAGTGAACTAAACTAAGCTTCAAGTCTGAGGTAACGATAAGTGATTAATGTCTTTTTGTTTCTGAGTAATTTGAAAAAAAAATACCTCTGAGAATAAACTTGAAACTGATCTTCTGAACACGAAGAGATTTCTGAAGATGAAGATACCTGATCCTCTCTCCCTATGTGTTTTTCTTTCATCCTGCTGTAAATTTATTCATTCTTTTTTTATGCATTCATATAGGGAATAAATGTAGTGGAAAATAAGGAAAAATGCCAAACAATTTTATTCAAAAAATAAAATATAAAAGTGTTATAAAAAGAGAAATAGAAATCAGATCAATTTAAATAACATGGAAATCAAAGTGTGTGCTGTCCCTTGTCCCTTTGGCAGAATGTCACATTTTTTTTAGTATTATTATAATTATTCTTTTCAGTGTCAGAGATCGAACCCAAGAACGTCATGAGAATGCTTCAGTGCTGAGCTATAGCCCCAGTGTTCAGTCTTAATTTTCATGTTGACTAAAAAGAGACACAGTGGGATACGCTGGCCCAAGCCTGTAACCCAGGCTACTCAGGAGGCGGAAGCAGGGCGCGACTCAAGTTTAAGGTCAGTTTGGACAATTTAAGAAGATCCTGTCTCAAAATAAAAAGCCTGGGAATGAACTGTGCTCCCTGGATTCAATCCCAAACAACAACCACAATAATTAAACAAGAAAAAAAAGAAGGAAGGAAGGAAGGGAGAGAGAGAGAGAGAGAGAGAGAGAGACAGACAGACAGACAGACAGACAGAGAAAGAGAGAAAGGAGAAAACAAAAATAAATGTAAATACTTAAGTAGCTCTAAGGTGTCTCAGAACTCATATTCTAAAATTCTGTGAAGCTCATCACTGAAATTACTTTCTTTTATAAAGTAAGGAAGGAGAATGTTATTTCTTAACTGGCTACAAGAAAAAAAATCAGATAAAAATATTCACTTACCACAAGACCATCTTGATTTTCACTGAGCTCTGAAAGTTTAGAACTAGATTTCTGACGTTTAGGTTTGCTCCTTTCTCCAATATAATCAGAAGTATTTTCATGTATTTTTTCTACTTCTTGAGTATTTAAAATACATTCATCAAGGTTGTTGAAGCCAGAAGGAATATTTTCTTTGTTGGTAAGTCCTCTGGAATTGAAGAAAAAAAATGCTTAATTTTATTTTAAAGGGTGAAAGGGACATTTTGTAATACCGCCAGTGTGTCATACCATATATACAGCAAGTCTGAGGAATGCCTACAAATGGACAAATGATCAAAATCTGGGACCGGAGCTGCTTCTGAGGATGCCTGATACCAAATAAATCATGTTTGAAGGGATGTTATTCCTGGAGGCAGACCGGCAAGGGCTGCATTTCCACCAGGGAAAAGCTTTTGTACTTTATCAAAAAATTAATTTGCATTCACACAGGGAGAATGGTACAAATTCACAATGAAATTTTCCACTATTCACAAAAGATATTAATATAATTTTAGTATACAATAAAAATTTAATATTATAAATTAATATAATGTATAGAGAAATACCTGAAAAAGAAATACATCTCCTCTAGAATGGGAACACTGATTTTCCCAAATGAGAGTTATTTTCATAGAGTAAAACACATTAATATTTAACTCTCTCTGAATTAGATAATCTTGGTAGAAATCATATGTTAATAAAAGTATGTAATATCTAGCAGTTTAACTGAAATATGGATTTACTTTCCCATATTCTAAGATGTAAACTTATTAGAAATAGAAATGTCATATAGAATTTAATTCATTTAATATTTTCGAACATTTTAAAAAGCGTTTTAAACATTCCTGTAGGAGGTTTTCACAAAATTGAACTACTTAGTAACTAACTTTTAAAAAATAAACTATACATCAGCACAGTATCATGACTTGGTAAGAAAGAAATGAATGGGATTTTATTCTCACTTACATTATGACTGAGTTAAGGTACTCTCAACCTTGAAACTGTATCTTGAAATAAATGAATTTAGAAGTGCAAAAATAGATACCACTTTACTGTCAGTTCAACCACATCCCCAAGTCAAAGATAACATTAAATATTTATTCTGCAATCTAAATTCATATCCTTAGGCTATAATAGAGGCAACACTAAGAATTAAGTACTGTGATAATATTTTCAGTTATAGTATCATTAATAATTTTTAGCACTATATATTTAATTTGCTCATATTTTCTGTAACTTTTAATGTGGAAAATAGATGTACTTGGTAAAATATATTAAATAATTATACATATTTATAAGAAATACCCCATAAGCTAACTGAAGACGGGAGGAAAACCTAGCCAGGACTAACACACATGCGTGCCTCACACACATGCTGCGCCCCTCCTCACACCAGCCTAGGGCTCTCTGCAGATGGCTGCATGCGCTTGGTGTTAAACTCAAGATCCTTTGTCTCACCACTTCTATCTTATCATTCTTTATGTTTTTCCTAACTACTGATGTATGTGTCCAATTATAACTTTTAAATGGAGGTTCTTCTTTGCATGAGAGCCATGATGGGTAAGTTGTGCCCCCTAAAAATGCCTGAGTTGAAGCCCCCACACCCAATGTGACTGCACTGGAAACAAGGAGGAACCAAGGTCAAGTAAGGTCATTGAGGTGGGACCTTCATCCAACAGGAG
>RJWT010040545.1:0-12471 GCA_004365215.1 Cuniculus paca
ACACATAATTAGGTGTGTATTTGCAAGATAATTCTTTCAATTTAAAATACTCAAGTTGTCTTTTGTGTTGATTTAATTATTTTTCCTTCATCAGGATTTTGTATTGATTATCTTTTTTGTATGTTTGACTTTTTCCTAATCCTCCCTGGGTCAAGTCAGTCCTGTCGTTTAGATTCTTAACCCCATTTCTTTGCCAAAATAGTTCTCTTCTTCTCCCACTTATTTAATGTATTTTCTTTTTGAATTGTAACTCTGCTGATTTCCTTTCTCACGTCTTAGTGTATTTATTGTGGGATTAATCATACTATTCTAATGAAGCTTTCCTTATTTGTTAAACCTCCAAAGTCTATTACACGATATAAAGCTGTAAAACCAAGTATCTTATTGCTGGCCCCTGCAGTATCTATTTCTCTAGGCAAAATAATGCTCTCAATGGGATAAAAAGGTAAGCATCGAAGTAGGTCAGGGATTTCCTTACAAATAGTAACACCACTCGATTGCTCTGCTATAGAAAATAACAAGAGCATGTTTTTATCTGATTGTGAAGCCTTTGACATCTTCTGTACACTTTCAAGGCTTCAGGCCACAGTGGAATAGATTGAATTAATCTCTTTAGGTTTAAGCTTATTTATCGAAAGGAAGAAGGCTGTATGCCAAAGTCTTAGGTCAAGCCTTCTGCTTTCAGTACCACCTTCCTCCTTCATACAATAGAGATGTGACTTAATAATGTCTTCACACATCGAATAATGCTTTCAGCTACCTTATGATGGCAGAGCACAGTAAGACGCTGTGTAAATGTTGAAAGATGTAGTATTAATCCACGTGTGTATCAGAAAGAAAGAGTGTAGAAAGATAAAATATTCTTCTGAGGATCCTTTGAAAAATAAGATGCATTTTGCTCAATTTTTAAAACATGCATGTGTATATATATATATATATCGTATATATGTATACATAACTAAAATAAATATAAATTCAGATTTAAGGTCATCACAACTCAGAATTCTTAGAAAAATATTAATCACTATGTAACCAAAACATTTTTTAAACTGTTATTAAACAACAATAAATTATACACTATCATGTAAGTCCTTGAGTGAATTCCATTTGGTCTTCAGGGTCATTCAATTCAGAATTCATAAGTATAGGTAATGGAAAATAATGGCATACTTGCAAGAGGTTTGGTTGATAATGTTAACATATATGTCATCTTAGACAAATTTATTGGTTAGCAAAATGTATGAATGCCAAACTTCCAACAGTTCAGTGTCTTTCAAGGCAGAACACTCTTATTTCCAAGACCAGACCAAAATAATTTATTTTTTAATACTATTATTACATAATATTTCTCCATCTGTATCTTTATGCATTTATTGAAAACATATAATTTCACACAAAAAAAGATGAATAGAACAAAATCTTCACCTAGCAAAACTAAGGTTATTAAGGTAAATATTCAATTTAAACACATAAAACATAAAAAAAGTTTTATTAGATCTTAACTTCTAAATGTTTTTGGCAATTGAAGTAAAATACTATGTGAGAAGAATAGGACATCATTCACAGAAAGAGTCATATATAGTCAACATTTGGATCCAAGTATTAAGATTGCTAAAACATATATTTTTGGGCCAACAAAGTTTAGATACTACCCTTAATATTTATGTTTAGTGAGAAATACAGTGCATAATGACAATGTCCATAACTTGGGATAAAATGTTTATAAATAATGCAGATACCTGATCAGTCTACTGATCAAAATTAAAGTGCCATGAATTTGAAATTCGGTTCTATTCATTGGATGGGTTTCCTGGGTGCAAAACAGAACACCAGCTTCGGGTATTAGGAAGACTGCAGAGAGCTGCTATACCAGGTGATTTTTGTCACAATAATGCTAAGTAACAACCACCCCTCTGTCAGTGATTTGTTACAAAAAAATATTTATTCTTTTAGATCTACCATAGATTTATCTAACATGGATACTTCTCTTCTGCATTGTAGTATCTGAAGCTCCAGAAATGGTTACTTTATGACCAAGTTTTAAGGACAGATACCATAATGGGGAAACCTGAAATTCATATAGGAATTGTGAAGGACTCAAAGTGGGAAACACAATTACACTTTTTGGCAAGTGAGCTGCTATCATATTGGCAAAAACCGGTCAATATTACAGTACAGTGTTTTGAGTATCAGGTTCAGTAAGGAGACAGAATACACACTAAGTAGTCAAAGAAAATTTTATAAAATCTTGCTAATATATAAAGATGTCAAATACCTGAGTATAGTGACTGATATCTGTAATTCCAGCTAATCAGGAGAATGGGCCAGGAAAATCACAAATTAGAAGATTAATTTAGCGAGATGGAACTTTAAAATAAAATTTTAAAAACTGTAGCAGAAGAACTGAGGATGTTCCTAGGTGGTGGAGCTCCTGCCTAGCATACAAATTCAATCCCTAGTAACATACAGCAGGTGGGAGATAAGATCACTTCCTGTAAGTTTCAAATAATCAAAATTTCTAATAATAGATAATAGTTCAGGGTCTCTCTTTAACGGACTACAGCCTCTTCAAATGTAAGTGTTTAAGTCTTATCATCCAAATTGATTGTATTTGAAGGCAAGGCCTTTAAGTATGTTAACTACTTAACTTTAAGTAGGTTAAATGAGGTCATAAAAATGGCTAAACCCAATAGGACTATGCTTTCTCAAGGGGAAAAAGATGCTTAGAGAGGAGGTGAACAAAGAGAAAGACCATGTGAGGAACAATGAGAAGGTGACCATCTTCAAGCCAGGGAATAAATCTTGCTGGTGCTTTGAATTCTAGATTCCAGAATCATGAGCAGATATATCTGTGTTAAGTCATTTAGTCTCTGACATTTTGTTTGAAGCCTGAGTTTAATGTAATCAACCCTATGAAACCGAAATTTAGATTTCTAAAAGAGAGGTCAAGATTATTTGAATTTTGATGAGCAACTGCTTGAGACTGAGACACAAATTTCTGAGGTTATGCAAAAATCCTGAAAACACAAAAATAATTTTAAAAATCAATATTAAAATCAATATAAAAATCAATCAAAGTTATGTCAGATCAAGTTTTGGAAACTATATTATCTAGAAGTATAAACAAACATATTAACCATAATGATTAATTATATTTTATGTAAAAACACAACACCTTTAACTTAAAAATCTGTAAGTTTTTCTTAATAAGTGTTATGAATTATGTGTAATCATCCTCCCAAATTCTCATGTGGCCATAGGTAGAACTTCTTTAGAGGTGACTGGATCTAGCAGTGTGTGATGCTGGGATTCATTCATGGTGCAATGCCAGGAACAAGACCAGTAGGACTAAGGGTATGAGTCTATCCATCCTAAATAGCCTGGATAAGATACAAGGGATAGAAAGAGGTCATTCCCTGTTTCTTTGCTACCTTCAGCCTGCTGTAAACTGTTTCTCCTTTGTGATATCTGTCCATCATGCCACCCTACCTTGGAGCCAGTTTATTAAGGACTGAAACTTCTACAAACTGTGTGCTAAAGAAACCTTTGCTCCCTTAACTTGTGGATGTTGTGTTTGTCTCAGCAGTGAGAAAAGTAACTAACATTGAATTTGGTGCCAGAGAAGTGGGGTCATTGCTGTGATTGTATCTGACCATGTGGTTCAGAAGCCTTTGGAGCTGATTTGTGGGAAGGGGAAGAGTTTGGAAAGATTTGAAGCTGAAGAGCTGAAAAGTAGAACTGAAACACCTAAGACTGTATTTGATGGGAGGTTCTGGTTCAAGCTCAGAAGACAAGAATAGTGATAGAAATTCTGTTGCTAAAGACCAGGGACAGGAGGTTTCTGCTGGGAAAGACTGCATTGGTTGTTGGATTCCACATGATGTGTGCTATGGCTTGGCAGAAACTGTTTGTATTTCAGTGATGTTCAGAGACTTTGCCTGAGACTGAGTTTAGGGGTGGTGGAACTAATTAACCTTTGTGAAGAAATTTTAAAGAAGTCTAATGTTCAAGCATTGACATGGCTACTGTTGGGGACTTTAGCCAGATCTATTTTGATACCAAGAGCTAAGAGCCTGTCATAATGGTTTAAAGTATTGATTTGGCCAGAAATGAAGCACTAGTAAAGTTATGGACTACAAAGATAGAGCAGAGGAGATCTTAACTGCTGAGAAGGAACAGAAGAATATAAAAGATGAACTGAGGGCATCACAAAAAGCATCCTGTACACTATGTGGCAAGATGTGAACTCTGAAGGACTTGGAAGATTCTGCCCATACAGCATTGCTTGTGGTTGTAGTTGCCTTGATTTCTTGCTTTGGCTGGCTCTGCTCCCTCCTTGCAATTTTTCTCAAATGATTCACATTCTTAGTTTCTCCAGATTTTTAGGACCTCACTGCACCTTTGGGTTTACACTCACAACTTCACACATTGCCTAGTCAGGAGCACACTGCTTGGTTTCACAGACCATTTTCTGAAATTTAGGTGGAAGCCTTCCAGACCCCAGAACTCTTGCATTCTGCATGCATCTAAAACCAGCACCATGTGAATACTGCCACAAGCTGGAGTAGTAGCCAGGCCTCTTTCTCTCTTAGCTGTAGGGGTCAAGTGCCTATAATACAAATCCCAAGGAGCAACTTCCCTAGGGCATTCTGGAACCTAATGATCTGAATTCTCTTCTTAAAGCAAAGTCTCTCATTTTGCAACTTTGAGGCCCTAAAGGGTGAAGTCCTGCTGTGTCTTGTGATACCCTCAGGCCATCTTTTCTATTCTCATGTTCTTTCTCAGCAATAAAAATTTCCTCTGCCCTACCTTTGTGGTCCACAGCTTTACTAGTACTTTCTTTTAGGTCCAGCTCACAACATTTTAAATTGTTATGCTGGGCATTTGGTCTTGATTATCGACATAGATCTGGATAAAAGTTCCCAACAGTAACCATGGCACAGCTTCAACATTAGACTATCTTGAAATTCCTTCTACAAGATAAATTAGTCTGCCACCCTTAATCTCAGTCTCCAGCAAAGACTTCAGCTTCAAGAAAAATGCAGACAAGTTTTTTGCCAAGCCATAACACATATCATCTGAAGTCCAACAACCAATGCAGTCCTTCTTTCCAGCATAAACCTTCTAAGTCTGGTCTTTATCTGGATCATTTCTAGAAGCCTCTGGTCTTTTGAGCTCTGACAAGAATTTCCTATCAAGCACAGCCTCAGGTAGGTCAGCTCTAATTTTTTACTCAGCATCTCCAAATATTTCCAAACACTTCTCCTTCCCACAAGCCGGCTCTAAAGACTGCTGAACCACAGAGGGAGGTACAGTCACAACAACTCCACATCTCTGATACCAAATTATGTCTTCATTATTTTTTTTCATTGCTGAGACAAAACATCCAACATTCAAAATTAAAGGAGGAAAGGTTTATTTGGTTCACAGCTTGTAGAGGTTTCAATTCATAATTGGCTGGGTCCCAGGCAGGGTGGAATGGGACATTAAAGAGGAGAAAAAAGGAACCAGGGATATAGCTCAGCAGCACCAGTACCAGCCTGAAAAGCATGAGGTTGTGAGTTCAATTCCTGGTACAAAAAATAAATAAAAAATAAAGAGGAGAAACTTTTCATGGCAGGCAGAAGGCCACAAGGCAAACAAGAGTTCTTATCAGGCTTTTGATGCCCCTTTTATATTCTATTTAGGCTATGGGGAGTTGAGCAGTGCTGAAGCAATCAATGGACTGCTTTAGTAATCACAAATCCTGAATAGCAGCATCACACAGTATATGTTTGCCCACCTCTGAAAAAATCCCACCTATAATCACATGAGACTTTGGTGGGGTGGGCATCCAGGCACAAACCATCACAGTAAGAAACATCGTAATAAAGTAAAAATGTAAAATAAAAAGACCAGGAAGCTAAATGTTTTAACTCAGATTGAGAATTTTACCAGTAGCAAATACAGTTTTGTCTAAATAATGTAAAATCAAGTGAGAAAATTTCAAGTAAGTGGTGGGAGCCCTTGCTGATTTCTGCTAGTGAAATCTATGAAAAATTGATGAACCACTAAAATCACACTAGTTTACACCAAAAATTTATCAGACTGATAATGTTTAAATGTGATGTAAACAATTGTAAACTTTTTGCATAAGTGTAATAATGTGGTTTTTAAATTTTACAACTATAAATAATTTGCAATCATTGGTATTTGCAATCATTGATATTTGCAGTACATTAAAGCATATATTTGAGATTTTCATATGTTTAAATTTACACAGCACATGATGAACAGTATGCAAATCATTAGGTTAACTGAATTATGAATAACTTAAGTATGTTTCACAGAGTTATTTACAAAAACACTTCAGATGAAATATTTGACAATCCTGCTTGTAAAAATTCTTTTCCAAACAAATACATATTTTCAAATAATGTCCTTGTTCTATAGCCTGTAATATAACACTGGTTATTCTCATTGTCTTTCCTCAGTCATTTTACACTTCTATTGAAAAACACAAACAAATATGCCTGTTTTTCTCCTACAAAGCCTTTGAATCTTCTCTTTTGTTGCTTTGTTTACTGCTCCCATTAAAATATCACAAAAGTAAGTTATTAAAAATATTTTACAGAAAGGACTATTCGCTTGTTTAAAGAAAATAATGGTGGTAGACTATAGTATGTTGGAACAAACATAGTTTATGTGGATGTTTTCCCAATTCATCATTTAGTGATACCACTTTGGAAGCTTTAAAGTTTTGCTTTTGTGGGAGGTAAAGAAGGTAAAGGGGCATGCAGATAATCGGAAAAGAAAATTTGGGAAATTTTTTTGTTCATGGAGAGCAAATTCAGCATGTTTTAGTATAACACTGAAGTCATTTACTGGTATGAAGTGATGTTATCAATGATGCCACCAATTATGTTTGAAGATTTATTTTTGACTGATTTTTTTTTTGGGCACCAGGGATTGAACTCATGACCTTGCGCTTGCCAGGCAGGCACTTAGGCCACTGAGCTATAGCCCCAGCCCTTCTCTTTTGGACACAGGGTCTCACTATGCCATCCAGGCTGGCCTTGAGCTCACTTTGTAGCCCAGGCTGGTCTCGAACTCACAGCAATCCTCCTGTCTCAGCCTCCCTTGTGCTGGGATTACAGGCATGAGCCACTATGTCCGACTTGACTAATGTTCTAAGTATTTTATCTTATTGAACCAGTTAACACCAGCTATAGTCATATTGAGCAGGTATATATATTATTCATTATTATGAGACCACAGCCAGAAATGGATATCCACTATATCTAATTTAAGGTAATCCTTGTAGTAAGATTTGGTACTACAATATAAAACCTTCTCACCCAAATGCTGATCAAAAGCTTAGAATATTGGGAAGAAAAAGTCTGGAAGTTGAAAGATCTGAATAGAAAGACCTGTACTTACTTATCAAATTCTGGCTTTGGGGATTTTTTTTCTCTACGCAGAAATTAAATTTCCTCAATTAAATGTATAGATGAAAAGGAATACCGTACAGATTGTTTGGAAAGTCTTTCTGTGAAATTACAATGTGCTTCCATGCTATTGAAAATTTTGATTAATATTTGAATAATTGTTTTTAATTTTCATTTTTGTCTTACCCTTGTTCTTCATTACACCTGTATAGCCAGTTATACAAGTTATTGATCTCTCCTTCTTACCCAAAATATGCTAAGGTTTTGGATTTTTGAGAAGTAGAACTCTTTCTTTTCTCAAAAATTTTAGTATTTGCAGTGGGTTTCAGATTCCAATCAGTTCCTGAAATATATGATTATGGCTACCATACTCCCCTAATTTACACTTCTACAAAAATTTTAAAAGTTTGATGCTTGTCTTTGACCTTCAAATTATGGGTAAAGTTTTCCAACTTGTTTTTCCAACTTTACTGATCTTGACTGACAAAAATTGTGTCAATTTAAAGAGTAAAATTTGATGCTCTCTGTGCTGCACAATGATTGCCATAAGTAACCTAATTAATAAATTCATCATCTCCCATAAATACCTTTGTATTTGTGAATGTCTATACTAGGAACATTCAAGATCTATTCTCTTAGCAAATTTCAAGTATGCAATATATCATTATTAAGTACAATAACCATGCTATTTGGTCTCCAGATAGTATTCTTCTAACAAATAAAAGTTTGGACACTTCAAAAAATACAACCTTCATTCCCATTCCCATCTCCAGCCTAATCTTTATTTCTGATTGAATCATAAATGTTTATTTCTGAGCACTCTATTCTGTTGCATTGATCCATGCATCCATTTGTGTGGTTTACACAGTCTTCTCAATTGCCATAGCTTCTTAATATGATTTTAAATCTGGAAGTGTAATCCCTCCATAGTTATAGTTCTTGCTCAAGATTGATTTAACTATTTTGTGTCTCTTGTGAATGTATGCAAATGTTAGGATTACTTTTCTATTTTTGTGAAAAATTCCAATGAATTTTCTGTGATTACCATAGGTTTCCAGAAAAAAAATTGCAGTTTTAACAGTCTATTTTAAGTCATTAATCATACCACTCACATACAAAAACTCTACACTTTTAATTCTCCACCCACATTTTATGTTTTTCATGTAAAAATTTACATTCTCTCTTGAATATCCACTAAAGTTATTATAGCTGTTATGCTTAACACTTCTTTTTTCAAACCTTTATACTCAAGTTAAAAGTGACTTCCATACTACCCAGGAAGTATTAGAGTATTCTGGGGCTAGGGATATAGATCAGTAGCACAGCACCTGCCTGGCAAGCTTGAGGTTGTGAGTTTGATTCCCAGTTCAAAAAAAAAAAAAAACCCAATAGATTAGAATATTCTGAATTTGTATGTAAATTTATGCTTAACTGTGACTATTATGCTCTCATATATTTTCATCTTGCTCACTCTCATAATTGCATTTCAATTTGAATAACTGTATAATAATTTTCTTTATGGCAGATTTCATACCAATGAAACTCCTCAGCTTTTATTTTTAATTGAGATCTTTATCTTCTCTGTATTTCTAATGGATAGCTTGTTCCAGGTAGATTATTCTTGCTTAGAATGGATTTTTTTTATTTAGTTGTTTTGTTTTGTTTTGTTCTGTTCTGTTCTGTTTCAGGTTTTTTTGCTTTGTTTTGTTTTTGGTGCTAGGGATGAAACTCATGACCTCAAGCTTGCCAGGCAGGCACTTATGCCACTGAGCTAAATCCCCAGCCCCCTATTTGTGAGTTTTATATTTAATGATTTTGACTATATCACTGAACTTTTTCTCAATCTGCAAAGTTTCTGGTGAGACATGTATTAGAGAATTCACTAATTCACTAATTCATATGAAAATTCACTTTGAAAAGTTCATTTCTTTATTTTGAAGTGATGGTGATTAACCTCAGGCAGGGTCTGGTGTCTTGTGCGTGGTAGGCACATGGGACTACACTGAGCTGTATCCACAGCCCAAAATTCACATCTACATGACAAATTTTTTGTCTTTTTTTTTTGTCTCATACTGCTCAAAATAGTCTTTCCTTCTTGACAATTAGATTACAAAAAATGTCAGTAAAGAACATTTCTGGTTAAATCTATTTGGAGAATTTTGAACATCATGTAAGTCAGATGTTTGTATTTGTCCAGTTATTTGGAAGTTTTACACCCATTATTTCCTTAATTAAAAATTTTACTCTTTCTTTCTTTTTCTCTTTCAGAAATCTCACACACATGCTAGCTTTCTAGATGCTGCCTGAAAAACCTGTAGTCTTCTTTTACTCTACTGTTTCTTTTTCTTTTTCTTCTTTCACTTGTTACTTCTAAATAACTTTTATTCCATTGCATAGATTCCTTTCATCTGAGGTATGAAGTCTATTTCAGTAGTCTGTTGCATTTTTCATTGCACTCATCTAATTGTGCACTCCACACTTTGCTTATTTCTTTTGTAGGATTTCTGTCTCTGGTAAATGTGCATTGTGATCATGTATTGTTTTCCTCATTTTCTTGAGTTATCTGTGTTCTTTTGTAGCACTCTGAGGTTCTTTAATCTGAATTCTTTGCATGCTGTTCATCTCCTTTTCCTTGGTGTCAGGTATTGTAAAAATATGTTATGTTGGTGTCATGTTTCCTTGATTTTCATTTCCTTTGAAAACTAGCATTCCTGTGTTCACATTTTTAAAAATCACTCTTCCAATCTTTTCTGAGTGGGTTTGGGGAGAATAAAAGCATCAAAATAAGCTTGGTGAGAGATTTAGGGTTATACCAGAATTTTTCTATGTATCTATTCTGTACATTTTATTGCTTTGAAGGTAGATGGGGATTGGTAAGTATTAAGACTATATTTCTTTGCTCAATCCTGGAATACCAAATCAAGTGTGAGAATTGCTCATTTGCTTTAGGACATTGCCTTGAAATAATTGTGTGAGTTTCCCAGTCCTACAGAGTTAAGCTGGCAGTCTGAAGCTGCTTATGAGCTTCCCGCAAAAGCTCAAAGTTGGCATCTTCTGGGCGCTACCCACACGGGAAGGGTGAGGTATGTGGAACACGGCCAGTATCTTCGGAGACATTTGGTAAGTCTGCAAGTGACACATTCATAGCAGTGGCTCATGTGGAAGTCCTCCATGGACGCTAATAGTGTTTGTGACTTCAATGTGTGTGTGTGTGTGTGTGTGTGTTAAAATATGTTTGAAATAAATCTCTTCCTTTTTTCCCTCTTCTTGGCTTATTCCAACCACCAGATCACATCTGGAGTGAAAAGGAAATTTTCCTGTTAGGAAGTGTCCTGCACAGCAGGAGAAGTTAGACCTTTGTTCACTATGCTTTTATGTTTTTCTGTGTGAGAAGTTTCGGGCTGAGTGAGTCTCTTGGCACTGAAATGTGCCAAGGTGGGAGAAGAATGATGTGAATAAAAAGAAACTATTCTTGCTATACTCTTCAATGTGTCCACACTCAGAATTTTGATCTGTTTCTGTGACTCCATTTTGCTCTACATTTTGGTCTCCTGGATTCCCAAAGGGGATACTCCTATCATTAGGTAGTGGTGAAAATTGATGCTTCTATGTGGAGATTACAGTGGAAGGCTTCTACTTTCTTGCTGATGCTACTGTTCCCTAAAAAGTCTTTAATCCTTGTTAATAGCCTTCTAATGAAAGCACTGTCATGAGTTTACTTTCTTACTAGTCCGTGTATTAACTCTGCCATCATCTTTGCCTTTTTGGAAAAATTAAAATATTGAGTGCTTCATTTTTACTTACTTTTATCTAAACACCCTAAAAACCTTGTAGCCCAGCAACTACCTAGAAGCAGACATTCCTAATATATGGCTCTGCTTAGAAATTTTATCCAGCAAAACATAAATGTTTTATATTAGTGTAAGAATGCACTCATTGTCATCTTCTGATCCATGTGTAGCTATCATTTCCATGAATTAGTTTTCTGGGCAGATTGTTAATAAATTGATCATATGTGGTACTTAACATAGAGTCACTAAGCATTTCTTTATTTCCTGATGTTCATTGTGATAAATGATTTTAAACACAGGAATTCAAGGAAATGTTTTTAAACTGCATGCTTCTAAAAACATTTAGAAAGTACATCTGTTCACTTTGTCCCTTTCTCCATAGAGTATCCTCACAACACAGTAACATTTAAACTTCAATGTTCTAGAAGAAAAGAGGAAGAAGAAAATGGGAAGAAAGATATACCAGGAAAATGACATGATAGAGGTGGGCCATGTGAGATTGAGTCTCATTTTTTAAAGGACAGCATTTGTTGGAGAATGAAGAGTACAAAATCAAAGTAAAGATACTTTTCAGAAAGTTTAATGCCACCCTCTAACAGAGACACTATTTGACTATGGTGCCTTAGACGAGTCATTGATGTAAAGAATGTGAGTAGGGTATAATTCTGAACATATTTGGAAGAAAAGGAGAAGATTAGTTGCTGGATTTTGATATGAAGAGAACAAAAATAATACCAAAGTGTTTTCACCATTTTAAGAAACTATTTGATTAATATTGCTATTTACTGACACGGCAGCCACACAGGGAAAATTAATTTGCAGGGAAATTTTGATGATTTTGTTTTAAGCATATTAAGTGTCAAAGTATATGACATATCTAAAAGAAGTAATTGGTTTTGCAAAAATGTAAGATTAAAGTTTGGGAAACAGGTTAGAGTTTAAATGACAAATTAAAAATGCTATCATTTCTACACAGTTTTATTAGAAAATATGTTTTTATCTGTGTAATAAAAGGAAAGAAATAGGGTGCAGGACAGTCAGAGACAGTAGTAGTTATGAAACAAAAAAATTATTTAAAAAGCTTATCAGAAAAATGTTTCTGCTTGATTGTTTTCTAGAATTTTTTTTTTCAAATTTCAACTAAGATTTCAACTTGCTGTTGCTGAAAACACACAAAAACTGATATTATCAAGATACTTTACTAATAAATACAGCACAAAGTCCATACTAAAATTTCTGGCCATTTTGATTCA
>RJWT010040546.1:0-12476 GCA_004365215.1 Cuniculus paca
TTATTATATCAGAGGAGATAGTTTGTTTCAAAATATTACTTCATATACGATAGTGTATAAAAGCATTCTAACATTTGGTGATGTTAATTCATTGCGTGAGGTTCATTGATTTAATTTTACTTTTGGATTCTTGCACAATAATGATATACTTTAATCCTATGCAGTTGTACTTTTGTCATTTATATTTATGAAGTGTAGAACTGAAAAGATAATCCCAGGTGTTCCTCAGACTCTTCTAAATACTTTCATTATAGGGAATTACAGAAGCACCATTCGGTAGCCATGTAAGAAGCTAATCATGTTGCCTTTTAAAAAATCATCAGCAAGACATAAAGGAAGAAATTAAAAGGGAACATATAACAGATTTTAGATAAAATGCTTTTGCAATGTGGGATATCCATTTTCATCATCCGTGCATCTAGTGCAATGAGCTGCTCACTTATTTCTAAGTAGCAGATTTTCTTTTTTGCTACATTATGTACATAATGGCAAAAATAGTAAGTCTAAGCTTTGGCCCACTTATAGATAAATGAGAAAACCCTCAGATACCCAGATGGGTTTACAGGCAGAGAATCACTTCAGATGGCTCAGTATTATCACTCATTTTTATAGGCAGCTATTTGACTGAAATTCTGTTACACTCACAGACTTTTACCCTCATTTTTCTTTGCCCTTTTTGTTTTTAGCAATCCATTCTCCTTACTGAAGATTACATTTACACCAGTACCTGATGCTTTCCCTCTAAACAGCATAGATATGTGTGAGATTGAAAAGATGGGATTGCTTGCCTTTCCCTTTTTTGCCTACATTGTCATTTGTAGACCATTTTTTAGTCCTCCACTAAGATGAACAAAAACTAAAAGTATTTTCTTTAGATATATACAACCTTCCTTCGCAATTTAAATGCTCAACTCTTATTTGTTTTCATCTAATAGCATCTAAGCTGTGCTTTGTCAACATTTACTTATTGACAACTTTATGATCGCTTTGTACTCCATGCCAAGTCCTTTTGAGTGGATGCTTCTTCCATGTGAACAGCTGTCTTACTTTCTCATTGTTGGGACAAAATACTCCACATGTAAAGTTAATCACTTAGCAGTCTACCCCAAGTGTCACTCAGGCAGTGCATTTTATGTACTGATAATCCCCAGCATTACTTGGGCAGGTGTCATCTCAAATAGTCCATTGTTGTATTGAATAAATTTGATAAAATTGCTGTTTTTATATTTCCTGTTTTATAAAATTAGTGAAAAATGTGCAATTTTGGTCATCCTGTGTTTAAATAATTGGACTGGTGTTATAGGAAGAGAGGCTTATTTTGCCTCACAGTTTGTGGAGGTTTCAGTCCATAGTCAGTTGGCTCCAAAGCAAGGGTAGGATGGTGGAGGGGCATCACAGAGGAGAAACAGTTCATAGTGTGGCAGGTAGGAAGTAGTGTGCAGCTAATCTTGCTGTCCTTTTTTTTTTCCCATTCAGGCTACAAGCCTATTTTTGGGGTCACCAACACCCTGGGTCTTCTCATTATATACATCCAGAATTATGCTAACCCAATCAGTGAACTAATCTAGTTATCACTGGCCCATAATCCAGAATCACATACCCATGATCCAGCTACTTCCTAGGAACACATGAGGCTTTGGGGAAGCATCTAGATATAAGCCATAACATTCTACCCCATTATGCAAAATGCATTTAGTTCATCTCTAAGTTACCAAAGTGCTAACAGTCTCAGCATTTAAGGGAAACTCTTAGCTGTGAGCTCTTATACAAAATAAAAATAAAGTTAAATACTTGTTATTCAATGGCATAAGATAAACATCCCCATTCTGAGAGATACAAATAGGAGAACAAAAAGGAATGAGACCAAAGCAAGATCAAAATTCAGCAGGCAAACATTAAATCTATGTCTAGCATCTGGATCAATCTGTGGCAAGATGTGAATTCAAAAGGGTTTGGTTGACTCTGTCCCTGTAGCACTGCCTGTGATTGTAGCTCTCATGCCTTTTCTCTGGGGCTGGCTGTGCTCAATCGTTGTAGGTGATCTCAGATGATCCACATTCCTGGTTTCTTCAATCTTCTGGGGTCTCCACTGCAGTTCTGTCTTGCCACACTGCACTCTCAGGGACACACTGCCTGGCTTTTCAGGCCTTCTGAAATCTGGGTGGAAGCCTTCCTGACCCCACAACTCTTGCATTCTGTATGCACCTAGAGTCATCATCATGTTGATGCTAAGGAGGTCTGCTGCCACCTGGAGCACTAGCCAGGCTTCCTCCTCTCTTGGGCATAGGGGTCAATACTTGAATTGCTGAGCACTAGAAACTCAATCTTAAGAATCAAATTTCCTAGGCCACTACTAGTCTGGAACATGGTACCATGGAGTTGTCTTCTCAAAGCAAAATCTTTTACCTTTATAATTTTTCAGCAGCAAAGGGGTGGAGTTCTCTGGTTCTTGTGATGCCCTCAGGTCATTTTTTCTGTTGTTCAGTTCTAAAATACTTGGTTTTTTATTGCTAATCTTCTCAACAACCAAGTTCTCCTCTGTTCCATCTTGCAGGCCACAGCTTTACTGCAGCTTTCTCTGGCCAAACTTACAACTTTTTAAAGCATTCTGCTAGGCGCTTTGCTCTTGATTCTCAATGTAGATATGGATGAAAGCCTCCAATAGGAGCCATGCCACTGCCTTGATATTAGACTACCTTGAAATTTCTTCCACCCAATTAATTAGTCTGTTGCTCTTAATCTCAGTCTCCTGCAAAGTATCTGGCCATGAGCAATATATGAATAAACTTTCTGCTAGAACATAGCACACATAGCCTGGAACCCAACTGCCAATGTAGTCCTTGTTCTCAACTGAAACCTCCTGAGCATGGTCTTAAATGGCTGCATTTCTGTCCATATTCTATCTTCTGAGCTCTAAAAAAACTCCCATCAAGTTTGGCTCATCTGTCTTAGTTACATTCTCATTACTAGGACAAAATACTTGACACCGAAAGTTAAAAGAGAAAAGGTTTACTTTCCTTCATGGTTTGTAGAGGTTGCAGTCTGTAGTCAGCTACCTCTAAGGCAAGGTACCATGGTGCAGAAGGAACAGTTCATGGTGTGGCAGACAGGAAGCAGCAAGCTGGAAGCTTTCTTTTCCCTTTGAGTCCATCAAGGATTTAAGCCTATTTGTTGGTGTCCCCCACACACAGGGTGGGGGCCTTTCCGTGACCCATGGGTTTGGATTAGCTATGCTAAACCAATCAGTGGACAAATCTAGTATCAGACACCCGCAATTCGAACACTTCACAAAGCCCTACCTATGAGTGCATGAGGCCGTGGGGAGACATCAAGATATAAGCCACAACAACCATCCACCCACTTCCCACATTCACAAGGTAACCCAATGTTCATTGATCTGTCACCAAAACTGGTTTCAAATTTGTCTACTTGCTTCTTGCATAATGCAGTTAGAACCAAGTTTTTGCTTCAAACATGATAACAGTACCATTATCTTAAAATAAGTTGAAAGATATTTTTCATGGGAGTAAGACCTGTTATGACCTCATTATTCCCTATTATTTCCTCCTTTGTGGCTTTCAAATATTTGCATCTTATTTTTTCTCAAACTACTCACAGTGACTCCACTGCACAGGTCTTATGTTTTGATGTCTCTACAAGTATGGTCTCCTCTGCTGCATCTCCTTCAAACCCTCAAATATGCATTTTTCTACAATTCTATGGAAACTGTTATACTATTTTAAAAATACTGCTTGTTCACTTATTTATTTTTATTATGAGAGCACAGTCCTTAAAGCAGAGCAACAACCATCACACTGTTATCTTCAGTGTGTAACTCATTGCCTGGTACATGGTACAGATTCAGAATGGTAAGTTAGGGAATAATTAAAAAGACTTGGTTGAAGTTTCTTGCAAACCACTTCAAAAAGTTTCTTCTGTAATTTTGAAGCTACTGAAGATAAGATTTTATTTTTTTTTATGTGAGGAAAGGTAATTATAATTATTCCAAATGGCTTAAATGTGTCAGTTTTTTACAGGGTGAATCTAATCACCTGCAAATAAGAGATGCAAGTGGAAAGTTTTCATGCAGAAATTAGTAATATGTGTACTTTAAGAAAGACTCAACTTCTTCCCTCAACTTCTTCATAAGCTCATTTGAGATAAAATCATAGCTCAATGCATTATAGTAACGCAGTGGAAGTGGCTCTGGGAGATCGGGGCACTCCCTCCAGATGTAACAGTGTCCCCAGTCTGGGGAGGGGAGGGTTTGTAGCAGAAACAGTGGTGCAGACAATGGCTTGCAAAAAAAAACAGAAAAGCCAGACGTGTGGAGATGTTAGGGGAAGATTTGCCCTGAAAGCTGATCATTATTTCATCTTTCATAGGAAACATTCAGGAACGATTACAGTTTTTTTTCTTTTTTTCAGTAGGCAAGTAAGTAGGTGACTGCCAAAGGCTCCCAGACCACTGGGAGAAATCAGGAGAATGCATAGATCACCTGAGATTACAGCAAGGAGCACGGCAAATGACTTCCCTAGAAGGTTAACAAGTTACCATCAGCACTGTGTGCTCTCAGAGCTCTCAAGGGCTAGCAGAAT
The DNA here is from genome assembly GCA_004365215.1 of Cuniculus paca. NCBI lineage: Eukaryota > Metazoa > Chordata > Mammalia > Rodentia > Cuniculidae > Cuniculus > Cuniculus paca. The sequence continues at coordinate 4,599 of RJWT010040546.1, forward strand.
TGCGCTCCACCAGGGAGCATTTGGGTCCCCTGCCTTCATGCTTAGAGTTCTGATCTGAAATATTTGATGTGCTAGAAGAATCAGTGTCTTTCCATAGTGTCTACTTGTAGGTGTGTAATCAATTGCATTGCACTGTGATAACTCCAAAGAGCCTCATGGAAGAGCTTGTCAGCCAATTATGCAAAACTGATGAAATGCATGTAGAGGAAAGAGCACCTGGGGCAGTTTAAATGGAAAGAGCATGCAGCATTTATTCCTATTACAAACAAATAAACTGTGAAAAACAAGTGTTTTTTAGAGGTTGTTGAGCTTTTTACAATTGAAAGACAAAATCATGCTTTCACTGACCAATTTAAATAGTGCTTTTGAGAACTGCCAAAAGAGACTGAGTTTGATCTCTTGAAAGGTATGCTCCTTGAAAAAAATTTACCTTTTGTATTGAAAATTTGTCATATTTGCAAGGTGGCATGTTGTAATCAGATACTATCTTTATGTACATTTGGACACATGTGTCAGGTGTGCTCCTTGGGTCCTTTCCAAGCAGACAGCAGAACTGCTAATAGGAGAGGTGCCTGAAGAAAGTGGGGGGAGCCAGCAAGGCGGGGCTGTCTGGCCAAGGGCAATGTCAGACTCTGAAGGAGAACGAAGAAGGAAACTAGTCTGGGTGAGAGTGTAAGGAAGGCTTAGTGGAGGTGCTGTTAAGTCCTGTAGTCAAGAGTCTGTGCTTAGCAGCGTGGCCTGCTGGGGAGAAGGTCAGCTTTGGTAGCAGTACCAAGTCCTGCCATCAGCTCAGAGCCCCTGGGGAAAACAGACACATGTCACAAACGCAGCTATTGATCTCAAGCCCAGAGGCTGGGACCCTCGCCAATAGCAGAAGGTCTGACAGGCTCATGTCTTAGTCTGATGCAGCCGATACAGCTCCCAGAGAAAGTAAACCTCACTGGAGTCCTAAACACTAAGTTGGATTAAATGTAACGTGCCCAGGCAGAGTGGCACACACCTCTAACACCAGTGCTGAGGGAGGCTGAGGCAGGAGATTGCAAGTTTGAGACCCACCTGTGTGGTTTAGCCATGACTCGTCTCCAGAGAAAAAATAAAAAGGGCTAGAGATATGGCTCAGTGTGAAGGCCTTGGGCTAAAAATCTGGGACTGCAAAAAAAAAAAAAATGGTAGCAATAAAAATAAGATGCATACATATAAAGAAGTACACTGAGATTTTGAAGTTAACTTCTATTGAGCATTTAGTGTGTAATTTAGGTTTGTCTAATTGAGGGTGAACTCTATTTTGTGTATTTGTAATGCCTGCATATCACTGACACTGGGTTTTCTGTAGTAGAACATGTACTATTTATCCTTTACTCTCAACAGTTGGTAAGAACATTTGAAATATGTTGTCAGAATATTGATATAATTTGCACTCAATGTGATTTTGCTAAGAAATATAAATCCTTTCAAAAGCCACTTTTTGTTACATTCTCTGAGACAGTTGGCAAATACTTCAAGTGTGGACAGAGACCATTAGATAGCTAATTAAATATTATGTAAAATTATATTAAGTTATTCATAGTTGGGCGTCAGACAAAGCAAGTTTGTTTTGCTCTTCTACATAATCAGCATAAAAATTCATCTTCTTCTGTTACATCGTTTGTGCCCCCATACTTGAAGACAAGTGGAGACATACGGTGGAAGATTCAGAGTAAGCTCCTTGCTGACACACTCGCCTTCACGGCTGCTTGCAAAGCTCTGCCTCTTGTTAAAGCTCGGCCCAGCTGTGAAGGACCTTTTTGGTGTTTCCCATAACTAGGAAAATGGTGCGGGAGCCGTGGTGGATTGCCCTGCTTTGTAACCCTGTGTTCTCAAAGCTTCTGGTGATGGCACAGTGGCATTTATCATGCTGCATTTTAGATCAGAACATTTTATCTTTGCATTTTTCATGCTATCAAGCCTTTGAAGGCAAAGTAATACCTTAGAATTTGTGCAACTGTTCACTCAGTGCAATAACTACTGAAAAGTTTTGCTAAATAAATATTATTTGAATAAAGCACCATGTTGGTTAACCAGCCACAGTGAAGTTAATGTTTAGTCAGTGCGCACAGCAGAAGTAGGTAGACAGCCAATGTCCACAAGTTTCACAGTGCAGATAACATCATGGACACACATGGAGACACTATCTAGAAGATGGCACATTTTCTGCCCCTCCCCCTTTTGGTTTGGAACCTTCAAAAGTGAACAGTACTGTTTACTCTTTTCTATGTACCAATCCAGACGTGAAAAAAATTCTCCACAGTCGCTTGAAGCTCTGTCCTCAGCTCCTTCCAGAAAGAGAGAGACAGAGAGAATTTAGAAGTGAAGAAGGACTTAACTCAGGCTCTCCAGTAAGCTAGATGTGTGACTTCATACATATCCTTTCATCTCCCTGGGTTTCACGGTTTTCATCTGTAAAACGGAGGGATCAGAACTGATCCTCTCTAGAGTCCTTCGGGCTGCAGTGCACACTCAAAGTCTTAATGTTTCCTCAGACCAGAACACCTGGCTCTCGGTGTCCTCCTTTTTGGATGCTGTGGTAGCAAAATCTCCCACGCATTATGTATTCTATTAGAGGAGGCACACACACACTTCGGAATAGGAACTTCCTGGCAGTAAATAACTTTTAAAACACAGTGGCTAATCATCCCAAGACACACAGTGTCCACGGTACGGCTCAGGTCTCTGCAGTGCCAGGTTCACCTTTAACACAAATCAACCCTACCCTTAGCTTGTGCTGCCTATGTTCTGCCGCAAGCAGGCACTCCAGGGTTCTGTGAATCTGGTGTCTTTCAGTCTTTGTGTGACTAATATCTAAACATTGGCTACATGGAGAGTACAATAAGGAAGTGATATTTCTAATATAATTTTTCTTTCCAATCTTGTTTCTAACTTTAGAGATTTTCTTAAAAACCTTTCAACGTCACGTGAACTTCTTGCTGGTTTCAATTTCTAAAACTGAACCTTATTTGCAGAATATTATTGTAAAGATCCAGAGCCACTTTATGACTTGACATCCAAGCTTTACACTAAGTATCCAGTCATTTACTACATCTTAACAGACTACTGAGTCCCAGAGAGAAATAGGAAAGGAACAACATTTAATTTATGGAGGAAACAATGAAGAAAGTGATAGAGAAGAATAATAGTATAAAATAACCAATAATTTAAAAGACAGAAGTAAATAAGCTATCATGTAAACAAAAAAACCGATAATTTATGTCTTCTAATGAACTGCTTAGGAAATTATATCCCTGATCCTCAGATAATAAAAGCACCTCATGAAATGGGAACTAGTTGCCTTCAGAATATTTTATCAGTTAATACTATGACCTATGTCCCCAGTAAATACTAAGCAAATATTCTGGAAAAGTGAGCTACATATTTCCAAAGAGAAATGATTAGAACTACCATAAGCATCGTTCTCACTGCACGGATGATTTGGAGTCTTCTGAGGCAGTGTGAGTCTTATTCCCTGCTTCCCCTCTGCCCGATGAGAAGCAGCACAAAGTGCTGCAGAGATCGAGCTGTCCGTTGCCCCTTGGTGGGCCTGGGTCAGCTGCAGGGGTCCTGTGAGGAATGCAGCAAGGTCCGGGGCAGGGTCTCTCTTCCCTTCCTTCCAGCTGTGAGCTGTGTACTCCAGGGAGATGACCTGGGGGCTCCTCTCTCCCAAGCGTAGACTCGGGAGACTTAAGTGTCACTGACAGAGGGATAGGGAGACCTAAACAGACAAAATAAAAGTTTCAATTTGTGAGAAAACAAACAAACAAAAAAACAAAAAAAAAACCCAAAACAGAAATAAGCTATCTTAGGCAAAAAGGCATAGTGGATGCCGTGATGCATATGCACTTCAAAACCAAAAACAAAATATATAAAAATTTAGATACCTACAGTGAACAGAAGCAATGGAGACGATTATTCACGTTGAACTCCTAGTTACACCTTTCAGTAAACAATGTTTCTGACACAAAGCATGATATATTTTACTAGAAATTATTCTTCAGGAGGATATTTTTGAAAATCCTCAAAGGAAGACTATAATATTTTATACTGAACTCAATGTTATTTTTATTTATTTTTTAGCAGCCAAGACATCAGCTTGGAAAGAGCTTTCCATAGGCGGGAAGTGGTGATTACTCCATATGCTTCTGAAATCTGTTTCATGTAAAGAAATGGAGTTTGAGCCTCATCAATTTTTAAACACAAAGGAAGTACTTGACACACTGTAGTGAAAAAAGTTATAGTCTTTCATTATTAATTCACAGATCAGCTGCTCAAGCAAAATTGTTTCTGAATTTATAGGAAACTAAAAGGAACATAAAAATTATTTCTTCCTTGTGGTCTCCATAAACAGCTTTAGCAGGTATGCGGTAATAAGCGCAGTATAAATGCCTTTCCAGTAGATCAGTGGAGCTGCGACCAACTGTAAAACACTGGGATGAGTTTTCAGTCTACAGGTCTGTTCCCAGGCAGTGTGACGGCTTCTGTCACACTCTCTTTTTCTAGGAAAGAAATGTGCTGTGTTATATTATGACTCATTTAGGGAGAGTGAAACAAACTCCCTAGGGTGCTTTGCAGAGCGGCATTTAGGTGGCCTGCAGGAAAGCTCAAAGAACTTGCTGTTTTTATTGTTGCTCTTGTGCTATCTGCCAGGGCGAAGCAAGGGCAAGCAACCCAGGGACCACTGTATGGATGCTGATTTTTCTCTGAGATGTGCTGGGCTGCCACATTTATGTGGCTCCTGGGGAACCTGTCTTCACTTTCTGGGTGGACATTCCAGCCTATCCAGTTTCTATAGAACTCTAAGGCAATCCGAATAAGAAAATTGATCTGGATGCAAAACCCTTATTAGCTCAGTAGGAAAAAGCTAAGCATTTCTCTTGGGAAATCTCATGCACCTCATTAGAATTATTAATAGTAGTAGTAGTACAGCTGTCCTCTATTTTAGACAGTCTACTGGGCACTTTATATGTAATACAGTGCTCTTGATAATCCTTCAATATAGGAATATATAAATATTAATAGAGGATGAAATATCTAGATTATATAATACCAACTATACTACTGTGAGGTTTCCAGAGAAACCAAGCCAAGAGTGTACATAATTATAGATATGAACAGGATTTAGTATGCACTGCTGGCTCATGAGACAGGGCTGAGCAGCCCAAGATCTCCCATCTCCAAACTACAGACCCAGAAAGGCTGGTGGTGCAGAGGCCTGAGAGCTAGAAGACCACGGGTGTGGCCCACAGTGTACTTTCAAAGGCTTTTTGTCTGTAGCTAAGATGGAGGGGAGGACTGAAAGTCCCAGCTCCTGCAGCCAGGCTGAAAGTGAATCCACGTTCTGCCCAGTGTTAGTTCTATGCAGACCCTCATTCCATGGAAGATACTCACCCTTCACGGGCAGAAGGAGAAACCTGCTTTACTCAGTCCATTGTTCAAACGCCAGGCTCTTCCAGAACACTTTCTTAGACAACCCCAGAAATAGTCTTATTTTTTTTTAAAGAGAATAAAACAAAACAGAACAGAACAGAGTTAAACACAACAAAGCATATCAGAACAGAACACTGCAAGCAATACAGGTCTTCAAAACAATGACAGGAAATCAACAATGACTACCCTAGTGTTTCTTGTTTTCTTCAAAATGGTTGTTCATACAGTCACACACAATAAACTCAAACAAAACAAGATAATATAAAACCAGATAGAGCAAAAGAGTGACAGCATTACAGGCCTTCAAATCAGAGAATAAGAAATCAACAATGGCTACCTTAATGTCTTTAGTTTTCTTCAAAAAAGCTGTTCATATCTTCTCGCATATCGCAATCAAACGGTAGAAAACAGACTTAAACGAATTAATTCAAAGAATAAAAACATTATTGGACTTCAGAATCTGAAGATAAGAAATCAGCTATGGCTACCATAATGTCTCATCTTCTTCAATGTAGCTGTTCATATCTTGATACTTAATAAAATCTGCTCTTGTAAACTGTTTAGGAGTAGTTCTAAGCATGTGTAAGCATATACTTGTACATCTATCCTTTCTGTGCTAGAGGCAATAGCAAAAAAAAGCACAAGAAAAACAAAAAACAATAAAGACAGATAAATAACAATAATAAAGAGCACAAAACAATAACAATATAGGCTTTCTAAACTAGGCGATGGGAAGATACCAAAGGTTGTTATTTTGTATAGTTGTCTTCAAGAGTTGCTCAGATTACCAGGTATAGGCATACAGAATTGGTCCAGTTCTATGAATGTTAACTGTTTTTTTCTAAGAACTAATAAAATTAATAGTACAATCATCTTATCAATGTTAAGTATATATATATATGAGCAATATAAAAGGAATTTCCCTTCCTTCTTTTCTCTTTTTCCCTGAGTTGTTTTTTCTTTTAGCAGTTTCTTACCCTTTCCCCATATTTATTGAGGATTTTGTATCTTATTGAGTCTTTAAGTTTCTTACACTAGGAAGACAATGTGGTGTTTACACATGTGAGATTGATTTATTTCACTTATGAGTATGGTCTCAAGTCGCATCCATTTACATATAAAAGCCTCAATGTGATCCTTCTATATAGCTGAGTAGTACTCCATTGTATAAAAGTACCACATCTTTTTTTATCCATTCCTCAATTGATGGGTACTTGGGTTGTTTCCCAGATTTGGCTATTACAAATTGTGCTGCTGTAAACATGGGTGCACATATATCACTGTGGTATGATGATTTCACTTCTTCTGGGAATATGCCCAGAAGCAGAATAGCTGGGTCAAATGGGACTTCCAATCCTAGCTTTTTGAGGCACCTCCAGACTGATTTCCACAGTGGCTGCACCAGTCAACACTCCCATCAACAGTGGAGAAGTGTTCCTTTTTCCCCACAGCCTCTCCAGCATTTATTGTTGGTGGTTTTCTTGATCCTGGCCATTCTTTCTGGAGTTAGATGGAATCTCAGGGTTGTTTTAATTTGCATTTCTCTAATGACCAACGATGCTGAACATTTTTTCATGTACTTATTTGTCATTTGTATTTCTTCAGCTGAGAAGTGTGTTTTCATCTCAGATGCCCATTTTTGGATTGGGTCTTGATTCTGGGAAGTGTTCCCCATGCAGTTTGACTTTTGTTCATGAATTCTCCACCTAACCCTATGTCTTGAAGATTTCTACCTACTTTGTTTTCCAGCAGACTCAGTGTTTCTGTTTTAATATTTAGATCTTTGATCTATTTTGACTTTAGTTTAGTGCATGGTGATAGGCTTGGGTCTAGTTTTAGTTTTCACCATACGGAAAGCCAGTTTTCTCAGCACCACTTATTAAAGAGGCTATCTTTTCTTCCAGTGAACATGTTTGGCCCCTTTGTCAAAGATAAGGTGGCTGAGTGTGTTTGTACTTGGGGTTGTATCTTCTAATGTATTTCATTGATCCTCAGGTCTGTTTTGATTCCAGTACCATGCTGATTTGATTACAAGTCTGGGAGTGTGATGCCTCCTGCACTGCCCTTATTGCCCAGAATTGCCTTTGCTATTCGGTCTCTTCTGGTTCCAGATGAATTTTAGGAATGATTTCTCTAGATCTGTGAGGTATGCTAATTATATTTTGATTGGAATTGCATTAAATCTGTAGTTTTGGGAGAATGGCCATTTTCACAATTTTTGTTCTTCCTATCCATGACCAAGGAATGTCTTTCCATTTTCTGAGATCCTCTTTGATTTCTTTTTTCAGAGTAGTGTAATTTTCATTGAATAGATCTTTTACTTCCTTTGTTAGGTAGATTCCTAAGTATTTCATTTTTTTGGATGCTATTGTGAAGGGTGTGGTTTCTCTTATTTCTCTCTCAGTGAGTTTATTGTTTGTG
>RJWT010040547.1:0-12479 GCA_004365215.1 Cuniculus paca
AAATTGGGATCCCACTGAACCTGATGGTGTTTGAATAGGACTTTTCTTGTTCAGTTGTTTTTTTTTTTTTTTTTTGCAGCACCGAGGATTGAACTCATGACCTTGCGCTTGCCAGGCAGGCGCTTAGGCCATTGAGCTAAATCCCCAGCTGTTCAGATATTTTTATTTACATTCATTTACTTATTAAACAGTCTTCTCATATACCAACTAAAGCCAGTCAAGCCATTCATATTGTGAGTTAATGAACTTCACGTCAGTGAGGTTGTACATAAAAAACTCCAGTGTGAATCTTTTGTACTCTCCAGGATATCAGAAACCTATTGTATTTAAGATTAGGAAATTTACGTTAGCAACAGTGCTAGATAGGTGAGATCACCAGTAAGATAGTCTACTAACATTTTGCCAGATAAAATTTTTATATTCTGAGATAAAGACTCAAAAGGGGGAAAAAGGCTTTTTTTCTTACTCTAATATATGCTATATACATACTAATAATCGAATTAGAAATGCCAATTGCATTTCTCCTGAACTCATACTGTTTTAAAAAGTCCTGTTAAAATTTAATCAACATAAGCAGGTGCTACTAGGACGGTTAAGTCTATTGATAGCTGCCAGTGAATCAGAATACCCTCTCTTTTCCAGGCACACAATAAAATTAGTCCATGAGGGCATATGAAATATTTCCAGTCTGCAGTCATATTAGAATATGTGTTATGTTACGGGAAGCAGCACAGAAATACTCCCTTTGGCTCAGTTCAGTTTTTAGTCACCCCCTGAAGCTGCCTCCTGCTGGTTAGAAAGTTTCGATAGTTTTTGGCAGGATCATGCTATTGTTCGTTTATATTGCTGCTTAGCATCTGGTCGTTGCAGAGGTGGTTTATACTATGTAATATTCCAAGAAAAGAGCAATCTGTGAACCAAATTATCTGCGAACCACTATATCTAGTCTTAGATATAGTGCCATGGGGTAAGGACAGGGGGATGAGCACAGCAGGAAGAAAACCTGGAACGTGTTGCATGAAACAGTATATTAGAATAGCGACTTCATGTATATTTTTTGTTTTGTTTTGTTCCCCTTGAGATGGAGTAAGGAGAATAATCAGAGGTAGATGTGGGAAAATGTTTCACTTCCTTAGCTTATATACATTGCTGTTTAGTGAAATAAGGCATAATAAAAATTGAATCATCTCAGACCTATCAACCAAAGAGGCTAGTTAAGATAGCTTTTCATTAATAAAAGTTCACCGAGTGATGTCAGCAAGATGGAGGACTAATTAATTAATTTATTAATTCTTGCAGAAGCACCAATTTTAAAAAGCACATATGGACAGGAGCACCTTAGTGGAAGTCTGGAAGTCCAATGGAGAAGTTCCAGCCTACCTCTGGAACAAAAAAAAAAAAAAAAATCCAAGATTAGCCATAAGCATAAGATTAGTTCTACTTTACCCCTATAACATTACCTGTAAAGCAGCACAGTTTAGTGCCAAGGGATACCCCCTTAGCCATCAGTTTCTACCCATGGGGAGAATGAGAGCAGTAAGTAAGCACCCTGCTTCCCCAGTTGTGCAGAATGCTTCTTGAGAGACATACTACTATCTTGTTCCAGCCAGAATACCTAGGGGACTCATCAGGATTGAGTGGCTCCATGAGGCCAGAAGGGAAGGGGGTTGGGACTTATAACAATCGGGGCTCAGGATTCAATGAGGCACATAAATGCCTTATCACTAACTATACTCTACCACGAGGCCTTCCCATGAGCTAATTGGGAAACCTTACACAAAGACTCACCTAGCTGGACCATGGTGCTTCCAAGCTCCATAAACTTTGTCTCTCTCCCTTCCAGCGACCACCCCCCACCCCCAACATACACATTCTTCAGGTGGTAAGTATAAATCTTTGTAGACAGCTCATCAGCACATGCAGTGAGTTGGCTAATTCTATGGGATTCAGAGACGATTCAAAGCTTGAGCATTTCAGGCTACCATCCCCAAAACACGGGCTGTTCTCAGTTTATAGCCTAGTGTTGCAGGCTGGACAGAAGGTGTACAATATTAAGAATCAACCTTCCCAAGAGGGAGTAAGAGGGGTGCAGTGGACACATCCATAGAAAAAGTCTGAGAGAGCCAGGCTGAACAGTGAAGGTAGTCTTTTTCTTTTTAAGCCAGTCAAATATTAAGACAGCAAGATGAAATTGAAAGAAACGTGAAAAAAATCAAGAAAACATGATACTAGCAAAAGAACACAATAATTTCTCAGCAGCTCCATAGAAATGGACATCTACAAATTGCTTGACAAAAAAATTAATAATTATTTTAAGAAATGAGCTACAAGAGAACACAAACAATTCCATATAAGAAGGAAAACAACGTAGGAACCAAGTGAGAAGTTATCACAATAATAGAAATCACTAAAAAGATTGATCAAGATACATGCACTTTGAAACCTCAATCCCCACAAGAAAAGAAACTAGGGTGGGACAAGGGAGGTAATTGGTGAAGAATAATGAAAGTATGTTAAGTGCACATACTAGTCTACCAAAATGAACCCCAATACATGCTGATAAAATGTGGAAAAAAGGAAATTTTGGAGCTAAAGACTACAATGAACAAAATTTGAAATATAATGGAGAGCCTTAACAGCAGATTAGATAAAATAGAAGAATGACTCAATGAACTTGAAGATAAGTCATTAGAATTATCCAGTCAGGAAAATATAATGAAGTAAGCTTATGGAATTTGTGTAATATCATTGAAGAGAAATAATGTATGCATTATGGAAATACTGGAAGGAGGGAGAAGGGAGGAGGAGTGAGTACATTCATGTGCAAGAGAGCTTGTTTAAAGAAATAATGGCCGACATAAAGAATGATAAACTGGACACTTACAGGTAAATGGATGCACCTGGAGAACATACTCATTAGTGAAATAAATAAGACACACATGTGTAAACCTTGTATTGTTTCATTAGTGTGACAAGCTGAAAGGAAAAATATGTGTGTATGTATATGTATATAAAAATAGTTAAGATAGTTATACTGAGTTTGCTGAAGAAAAAGATGTGTACTGGTATTGTTCAGACAATTGAAGGCAGATGTCTTGTGCCCTGGGTGAATGATTTGGGGATGACAGTGCACAATGTATGTACCATTGTTACCCCCGATATATGTGCTTTGAAACTGTATTATAGTTTTTTCTTCCTCCTCCTCCTCTGCTGCTGCCACCACCTCCTCTTCCTCCTTTTCCTCCTCCTCCTCCTCCTCTTCTTCTTTTTTCTTTCCATTCATCTTTGAATAAAATGAATTTGAAAGAAAAAGTCACACACAAAAAAAGAAATAATGACTGAAAATTTTCCATATCCTGAGGGGGGAGGGAAGAGGGAGGCAGAGGAGCATCTAGGTACATAGACTCTTAAGTATTTGAAAAGTATATGGTATAGGTCTTCTATAATACAAGTCTATATACAGGACTCAGGACAAATCAAAGTTGAAAATTTTGAAACCAAGAGGGAAAGAGATTTGCCGAATATAGCAGAACCCTTGTATAACTATGTGGATATAGTCTTTAGCAGATACAACTTTAAATTTTGCAGAAATTTTTATTAAAACTCTTTTTCTTCCCATATGTTTTGATATACAAGTATCATGGAGAGGATTTGCAATGAACTATGTATTTTTCAGAGATATTAAGGATTTATGGTAAAATCTTTACTGATATTCTGGTTTTAGAATTGTATTGAAACTATAATGTTCTAAAATCCTCACCCTCCATACGTACCAGAACAAGAGACAATGGCACAGTGAATATATCTCTTTTATATTCCTGTCTTTTTCTTTTCAAACATTATTTTCTCATGAATTGCAGAGTGGCCTTGTTTCCACCAAAGAGTAACCACACTGATATATGAAGATTCTTAATACTCTTTAAATGTGAGGGGAAATAAGTATATCAAATATAAAATAGCATATTAAAATTTTTCTGGAGGTCTAGAAATAAAAATCATGTGTTTGTATTCCCTTAATTATATTTCTGTTTATGAGGAAGGTGCTAACAATCTAATAGGAATTTTCCATTAGAAAATATGAACACTAGCATAATAAAACAAATATGAGACATTTTAATAAAATTTTACTAAAGCCATGTAGACAAAAAATTATTTGCACTTGATGGGACAATCCAAGGAGGAGAAATATGGTGCTTAACACGAGTGGCAGGAGGCCCTGCGAATTGGGCTGAACAAAGTCATTCTACACAATATGTGATGTGTCTACAATGCTTTTACAAATAGAGTCTTAGACATAGGTACCAGAGGGCTTGGGTGATTATGTCAACCTGCTGCATAGCTAATTACAAAACATCTCTAAGAGAGATAAGAGGAAATAAGAACATATTCAGAGAACTACAGTAATCACTGCACTAGTAATTACTGGATAATAATAACTGGCACTTATGCACATGAGACACACTGTGCTAATAGATCATTATATTATCCTCCCACATACTCTTCTTTAATTCTCACAATTATCTCTCTGTGGACAGGATACCTGCTTTATTGTGTAGCCAGTATCAGAGATCAAGTATTCAAATAATTAAAGTTGTCTGACTATCAGCTCATGGAAATACCAGCTGAGACAAGGGTGATTTCTGAAACAAAATGCCTGATGATTATGGCAGAGGGTTTCATGGATTAGAGGTTTCATTGTGGAGGAAGAGGTAATGAGTGTAGGTAAAAGGTGGGGAAGAAGATTATCAGTCACAGGAGTAGAAGTTATCTAATGCTTATATTCTAAAGGTCAACAAGTAGCATATCTTGACTAGGATATCTCCCATCAGATCAGAAGGCTTACAGACTTAAGGAGAGGTTTCAGGTATTTAGATAACAGGGAAACATGTGGTAGGGATTATTAGAGGACTGAGTAGTGTCATGGTGGGGGGGGGCGATGAGAGACAAATTGATTTACATGTAGTGGAAACCCTTTACAAATCATTTGGGTTGACTTTACCATGCCAAAGATTGGATGGACGAAGTCACAATTGAGAGCAGTGCACAGTGTCTGATGCTTTCAAGCACAGAGGCACACTGATAGGAAATCATGGGACATTTTAGTGCAAGGGTGAGTGCTTTGATGTGACTGTAGTATAATTATATTAAAAGAAGAGAAAGCTGAAAAGCTAGGCACATTCCTGATCATGAGTGCTTTGAAGACCACCCCAGAGAGTTCAAATTCATAATTTTATGAGATTTGGGAATCATTGAAGGTTTACAATGAGAAAGATGGTCTCAATGAAATAACTTTTAACAGCAGACACTTGATTTTTGATAAAATGAACTTTTTGTCACTAAGAAGTGCCAGTTTAGGTGGCAGTTTGGGATGAATGTTATGTAGAAGGAAACATGGCAAGAATGAGGAATTTTAGAATCCATGGTCACTGGCATGGCTTGGACTACGGTGTCATTTTCACTGTGACTCCATTTTGTAGAATGTGCCTGGTCAAGGCGGGCCTTTGGCAAACCTTGGTGAAAGGTGCTAAGGAAGAATGGGACATTGAGTTCCATTCTAGGTCTGAAACTTTTGGTATAATTCTAGGAGTTAATGTATATTTTCAAACAAGATTTTGTATAAAGATCTAGATTTGCAGGTAGAAGAAAGGATAACAATTTTCAGAGAAGTATATATAAGACTTTTTTTAAAAGAGAGGTAAATAGCTACTTGATTTAATGTAGCTTATCTTGTGAATCTTCCATTCTTGATGTTTGTTATTATCCTCCCCTTCCCACCATATGGGGACTTGAACTGGGGACTTTAACTGATTTAGGCATTTTTTTTTTTTAAACAGGATCTTAGTAAGTTGGCCAGGCTGGGCTTGAACTTTTGATCCTCTTGCTTTGACCTCCCAGAGTGCTGGTATTACAAGTGTATGCCACTGCACTTGGCTTCCTTTGTCTCTCATAACTGAAAGGCAATAATAATAAATTCAAATTTGCAGTTACCTTATTGGTTAGCAGTCATGTCTTAAGCATAATTGCTGAAATTATATTAAAAAGTAATTGTTGAATATTTCAAAACAGAAGACTGTTAGCTTGCATCCTTGAAGGATTGAAGGATTTTAAGATAGGGTCTGTTAATGTCTTTGTACAATGCTTAGACAGAGTTAGCCTTTGTAGCATTTATGAAATGTAGACCCACTCAGAAACATTTACTAATGTATGTGCACACAGTATTTGAAAGCAACTATAGACTAGTTCATAAGCTCCACAGAGGTACTCTGTTGACTCCACTCCAGTAGAAGATTCCGACTGATTCACTGGTTGTGGAGCCCTTACTTCAACAGATTTGAAGTTGCCACACAAAATAGATGCATGCATATATTGAAAACTGTGTTTTTGGACAGGACATACAAACAAATGCCTTTAGAGGTAAGAACTGTGTGGAAGCCAAGAAAATATTAAAGAAATTTTAAAATATTGTTGAATCCACACATATTTCTCAAAGGTCCTGTAAACATTACAACACATTTATCAAGGAACATTTGAAGGTGCCAAGATACTTCCAGTAATAAACATCATCATATGAAGAAAATGTGTTTATGTAGCCTTAGAGGAAGAGGGCCTGAGAGAGGGAAAGAGAAGAGAAAAAAGTGAGTCGGTTGCATTTGTGGCTCTCTACTGTGGACTTTTATTGAACAATAAAGTTGAAAGAAATGAATCTTTTCAAAGAAGTATCTGCTAAGACCTAAGAAATGTTATTCTTAACCTATGCAAGGGATAGAGTTTACCTCCTAAAAGTTGTGCTTTTCTGGAGAAAAGAAAATAGTGCAAATATTAAATGTACCACCACACCTTACCACCCCAACTCCCTGCACATGTTCTCTTGATGAGAAGAAAAGGAATTTTAAAAAAAAGAGGGTTTGTTTTTTTTTTAATCAGTCTTGGCTTGTACATGAAGTGACAGTCTCCTAACAAAGAGATTGTTCACCATAAAAATGTTAAGTGCCAAAGCCAAATGGATATTGATAGATGATGTGGCATAAAGACTGGCACCATCTGGAAGCTCTCAATCACCCAAGGACTGAAGAGTCAGGGGGAGCACAAGGCGTTGTGGCGCCCAGTGAGGAAGGAGACTGTGGTAAGAGACACTTCACCCCCACTACCAGGGTTGCCCTTGTTTCCATTTATTTTGGAAACCATTACTGAATAAAAAGAGAGACGTGGCCATAAATGGTTGGAAGAATTCCACATGTGATTACTGGTGGCCATAAACATACAGCCTTGCCCAGCTTCTCAGACTCTGTTCCAACCAAGCCTTTCAGTGGCAGTTAGCCCCATCACCGATACTGCTCCAGTTCCGCTGGGGAGGTCTCCACTCAGAGCCAAAGTAGGTTAGTAAGATGCTATGTGTAATGACACAACAAATAACAAGAGGTAAAGTTGAGAAACTGCGTGCCAAAAAGCCTGTCAGGAATGTGCATGAGAAGGAAGCAGTTTCTTTGCCTAATTGAGAAAGCATTGTTATCTCCATCATTAACATTTAAAGGTCTTGTTTGTGTTTAAGGACTTTCTTGTGGAAACATTTTACTTGGATAATAGAAAGTTCTGACTTTAATACATTTCACTTTAAAGTAAAAAGATGTAATTTAAGTAAACTGGGTTCTCTCAGACTATCAGTATAGAAAATTTTTAAAAATACCTTTAAAAATGAATGTTTTTTTTTTGCACACTACGAATGTTTATGATGGAAAATACAGAAGTTCTTTGAAGCATAAAATAAAATAAAAATTACCTGCAACTTTGTTGCTTAGATATAATAACTATTAATTTGATTTCATTTTTTCCCTGTAATAGATGTGTACCCTTAAAATGAACTATAATATTATAGTTTTTTAATATTATAGTTTTTTATAAATATTTCAAAATGGTTTTCCATATTGTATACCAATACTATGTGTTTCCACCAATAGTATGTTATAATATTTAGCCATATCCTTTGTTGTCATTATACACATAAAAAACACTTTCACTTTTATCAATGAAAATGATTAATGTTGAACTTTAATCTTATTTATATACAGCATTGTTTACTATTTTGTATAGAATTTCTTATTCATGTCTTGCTCATTTTGCTATGGGACAATTAGTATTTTGTGTTAGTTTATGAATATTCTTTGTATACAAATAAATTATTTGAAAAGATCATGTCTTCTTACAAGAGGATTAATTGGTTACCCTTTGCAGGTGATGTTTATTTTCTGTAATTTTCTAAAAGAAAGCATCTTCTAAAAGAAGCATCTTCTTGTCCTTAGAGGAAAAGCTCATTTTAAATGATAAAAATCTCAACGTTTTTATTATTTAAGATATGTCAGGGTCTGAGGATGCACCTCCATGGTGGAGCATTTGCCTAGCATTTTGATCCCCAGCACTGAAAAAAATGATGTAAGCAGGAATATTAACTTTGGATAAGTGCTTGTTGAATCTTGATGTAGAAATTTTAGGCCTCAAAGGAACTTCATATATTTTTATTAAGAAAAATAAAGGACTAATTTGATAATTTAAAATATGTACCACTCTTCCTGAAGATAACATATCTCTTAAGACTGAGATATTAAGACCTTTGGCTTCTACTTAGCAGAATCAGTTACCAAAAGGTATGATGGAAATAAATAATATGTAGCTGGAGAGAAGGATGGGAATATTTTGCCAGATGATGGGGCTTTGTGAAAAGACTATGAACAACTACTTGGGTAGTCTAATGAAAATAAGAAGAAAGTTTTGGCAGATAGGTGTTTCCTAAATGATAATTTTTTAAGGCTCATTTAAATTAGGAACGTTTAACTTTTGGGAACATTTTGAGCTTGGTTCATGAACAAATTTGAAATGTTAAACAGTCAGCTGAACCTGTAATTAGCTCCTTCTGATAGTATCAGATGAAATTTTTCACTAGATCTTACAAAGATAACGAGAAAGGTAAAGAATTTCAATGCCAGTCTCAATTCGGTACGTTATTTTTAGAACTGAATTCCTTAGAGTTTTGCTGTTTCCTACAACTCCCTTAATTGTGCCTTGAATGTCTTCAAGAGATAGGATTTTTTAATTTTAGAATTGATTTTCTCTCAGGAATGATACTAAGATTATGTCGTATGTTGTGTTCACATCCTTATTTTCAGGACTTTGCTGTTCTTGATCGTGAACACTTCAACACATGGCGGCTTAACTCTGTGATAGCAGCCAGCATCGTGTGCAAAGTTTTTTCACAAATAATCTCAGCTGTTGCTAAAAAGAAAGAGAGGAAGGGGGAGGAGGGGGAGGGGGACAAAGAGGAGCAGGAGGAGAAGGAGAAGAAAAGAAAAAGGAACATTCTGCAATGCTTTGGATTTAGATCACAGGCAATACCTCTGGGACCTGTCATGTGCACTGTGAACATCAGTATTCTTGGACAGAGAATAAAAATTAGTCCCTTCTGGCCCTTAGAAGCTCTTATAAAACTTGCTGTTATCTCAGTGCAGTTTCTTGGGTGTGCTTTGCCTGTACTTGGCTTCCTTGCCACACTTGTGGCCCCTCTTTTATCAAAAGGACCCTGGAGCATAAGATGAGGATTCTGTGGTCATTCTAGTGGGCTATATTCACCTCAGCTCTCTTTTTCACACCCCTTAGAATCATGGGTCCTTGCACTGCTGCTTTTTATCATGTGGTGGAGTTTGGGCTCTGTTCTAGCACTACGAGAGTTGCCTGTCCCATGTACATATGTGTGCAGGCAGCCTCCCTTGCGAGAAACTAGCACTGCCTAGGCTTTTTGTGGAATTGTTATGAAGAAGTCATTCCAGTGATTCCAGATTTTCTCCTGGTGCTTAGTTTTCATTTCTCCTCATTCTCAGAATCCTCTTATCTCTGGAATAAAGCTTGGATGCCAAAAGTCTGCAGGAAACTGATTGAAGTTCTTTGTGTTAACTTTCCCTTTCCACCTTGTTCTGAAGCTAGATTTCTCTTGTGCTTTGAATATTTTAATACTCTTCTACCTGTGCAGCAATTCTGAAGTTATGCTTGGAGTTTAGTTTACATTGTATAAGATAAAATGTTTTGTAAGATAAAGTAGTTTATCTTATTTCAATTCTCACACTCTTCCAGTGCATCTGCTCTTGATTATTTTATCTGGTATGCCTTGATTTTGCCTCATACTTTGCATTTCATTGTTGTTTTCTGAGATTATTTCTAGGTTTTTGCTGAGTCTTTGTAACTGTTTCCTATTAAATAAACAAGTTTGATAAGTCACATAAAAATCTTACCAGAGATGAGGCATGTGTGCAATTTACTTTGCCCCTCCTTTATGCCTTATCTTCTCCTAAAGTTGAAAGGTCAGTGGAGAAAAACTATAATTGCATAGCATCATGGTATTTTGAGCTCTTTTATTGCTGATTATGTTGGAAAGTCATTATTTCATCAGCAGAAGGCCTCTATGTTTTCAGCTGCTATTGTGTATTCCTAAGCTGGTAGCTCTTTCCTACCCAATTGATGAGAAGGGCCCATGGCCTCCATCTTGCTGGGTGAATGTGCCTCCTGCTCTGTCCTTTGATTCAGCCAGAACCTGCCTGATATAGCCATTGCCATGGTGATTACTGTGCTGATGAGAACACCTCATTTCCAATCATGGCCAAACAATGGAGCTGAAAAATGTCTTTAACGTACTGTATTTTCTTTTGACTGACTTCTGTCACCATCATGTTAAGAAAATGCTTTCTTTGTTGAGTGTTAGCTTTCTTTCTGCCGAATGGAATTTCAATAGGAAGAAATGGGACCTCATAGTATTTAGAATGATTGTAAATACCAAGGAGAGTATTATTGTTATGAAAACTAGGTTTTAAGTCTAAAATGTTTGTTTTTGCATTACTCATTATACTGTCTATTCAGCTTCTCCTTTAGTTGGATAGTAAAGAGAATTTTTTTTCTGTAAGGATTTTTTTTTTCTGTTTCAAACATAATGTGGTATGGAGCACCTGCAGCAGCTGGGTCTGTTCTGTCTCTGTCTCATTTGTACACTTGACCGTGTTAGGGTTGCTCACCCCCACTTTGACTTAAATACATATAACTTGGGCTCCTCTATCTTCTTTTAGGAATATGCTCCCTGCTCTTCTATTAGAATTTTTTAAAAAAATTCTTGTTGTCAAACAATTCCTTAGAAGTATCTAAAATTTATATTACTGGCTACAGAATAAACTTAAAATGCATTAATTTCTTAACGTCCTGTTTCATCCTTTTAAAATCACTTCTAGTTAGGTTTAGTCAGTCAGTTTTCTCATTTTTTGATAAATTATGTATCTTCATTTTCCAAATATGATATTGGTATGCCAATTTGACCTATGTCATTTTTGTTTAAACAGGAAAGTATGTTTCTCAAGAGGCCAGGGGAAATTTACCATTTACCATAAAATATGGATGGTAGCTGGTTGCCCATCTGTTGAGTTCATTTTTGCTGACCATCAAGGTGACTTGCCAACCTAAAGAAAGAGAGATCAAGATAGCAGACATGTAACACTGAGTGGAACTTAGTTCAAGCAGGGTTTGAAGAAGCATCAGTCTCCATACAGGGTTGTCCATGTGTTTTTCTTTCCCATAAAAGCTCATCATTCATGAAATGCAGTGGAGCAAACACTACTTTTGTAGTGTGTTCTTTGGGTGTGTAGAATGGAGTGAAAACCAGATTGCTGTCACTGTAGCAGGTCATCATCCATCACCAAGGTTTCAAGGCTGATCTTCCACACCCAGGAGCAGGACACTCTGTTTGCATATTGTGTTTACCACCCACAGCTTGAGCCACATATAAGTTTGAGATACCTAGAAGCTTTAAAACAAACTTGTTTGTTAAAGTAGTTTGATTTAAGAACCTTATACTATTGCTTTAAACCAGAGATTTGTCTGGCCAAATTTCCTATTAATGTTTTTTTCCAAAGAAACTCCAGAGAGCCAGTGATTTTCTTTTTTCTTTTGAAAAGAATACAATCAAACAAAACAAAACAGAGTAAAGTCAATCAAAACAAGGCAATGAACATGGTACATGACTTTTAAACAGGGTAAAAAGCAACTGGTAAGGCTACCATAATGCCTCTTGTTATCTGCAGTATACCTGCCCATACCATCAGGGATAAGTAAAATCAAACAAAATACAACAAACTAAAACAGTAGAAACAAAACAAAACAAACAAAGCAGAACAATGTAAGCAATACAGAATTTCAAGATATTAGCAAAATAGCATGGGCTACCATAATATTTGTTATCTTCAGAATAGTTGCCTATACCTTCAGACATATTACAATCAAACCACACAGAATAGAGTAAAATCAATCAAAACAAACAATGAAAGCCATACAGGGTTTCTAAACAAGCTAATTGGACATCCTCGATGGCTGCAATTATATATTTTGTTATCTTTAAAATAGCTGTCCATGCCATCAAGTATAATAAAATCAAACAAATCAGAATAAAATGAAACTAA
>RJWT010040548.1:0-12469 GCA_004365215.1 Cuniculus paca
CACACACACACACACACACACACACACACACACAGAGTGAATAAGCTGGGCGTGTTAGCATACACTTGTGATCCCAACTCTTGGGAGGCTAAGACAGGAGAATCACTGAGTTTGAGGCCAGCCTGGGAGACGCTGTCTCAAAAGGTAGGTAAGAAAAAATAAAAAAGGTAAATAAGACCAGCATAGAGATGGTCTGCTTCCACTGTTAACTCGCACGTTAGCGCCTCTCTTCCCACCTGTGTGGGCACCGCAGTGCTGAGGATGTTATGTGGGCATGGTACGTGTTTTGGGGGAGGCACCGAGGGTGTGCTGTGTACGTCTTGGCTCCTTAGATTTGGTGACAGGGACGCCCTTCCACCCCAACACAGCGTACAGGACAGGAGTTGCATTTCGCTTCAGGGGATTTCATGGTTCATGACTCTTGTCACTGGCCTGGAGGCCTCTGTATGCCCTGTGCCTGCCAACGTCTGTCCCCAGCCCCATGCGGCCTGGGACACTTGGAAGCTGCCATGAGTCCCGGGGTGGCTGGTGGCTGGAACAGTGCTGAAGAAGCAATGAGGTCTGGTGGGGGCATTTGCTGGGCCGAGTGACACATGTGTGCGGGATGTGAGGGCCAGGCCTCAGGGCCACGCTCTCCCTGGCAGTTTCACCCAGGGGCAGAAAGGAGACAAAGATGACAATTTTTTTTTTCAGTACTGGGGATGAAACCCAGGGCTTCGGACTGAGCTGCGTTCCCAGGCCTTTTTATGTTTTGTTTTGAGACAGAGTCTGGCTTAGTTGCCGAGTTACCCAGGCTGGGCCCAAACCTGTATTCCTCTTGCCTCAGTCTCCCAGAGCGCTGGGATTACAGACCTGCACCACCATGCCTGGCCCTCTTACCCGATTTTTTTTGTACTGGGAATCAAACTCAGGGTCTTGCACTTGCCAGGAAGGTGCTATGCCGCTCGCTGAGCGATGTCCCTGGCCTCCTCTTACCAATTTTGGAGTGTTCCCTGTATATTTGCCTATGAACCAATTATTAGATGGTTTAATTGACTTTGAAATATATCAACATACACAGAAAATGAATTAATTTTTTTCTGCTATTTCACTTCAGATTAAAGTCTAATGTCAACAGCCCAGGGGATGATGATCAACTTGGGGATAGGCTGAGGAAATAGGTGGCCCTGAGGCAGGACAGGGCAACAGAGGGGACCCTGGGAAAGGGGGCTGCAGGTCAGGGAGAGGCAGCAGATGGCAGAGGGTGACCCTGAGAGACCTTTGCAGGACCCTGCTTTAGACTAGGTGCTGTCCTAAGTACTGTCGATCTCTGCATCGACCTAAGGACAGTCCTGGTTCGTGTTGTGCCCATTTTAAAGAGGGACTGAGCCTGAGAGCAGATATGGGGCTGCCACAGAACCAGGTAGTAATGGTGGAAATGGAGCGACACTGGGCAGCACAGTTCCGAGTCTCTGCTCTTTATTTACTTGTCTTTTTTGAAACAGGGGCTCACTATGTAGCTCAGGCTGGCCTCAAACTTGAGGAGATCCTCCTGCCTCAGCCTCCCAAGTGCTGAGATGACAGGGGTGTGGCACCACCTCTGACTTTTTTTTTCTTTCTATGACTTTTTTTTTTTAATCAGTGGATTCCATTATACAGAGAGGGGCTTGCATTCAGCATGATCATACATGCACATATCATGCTTTGACAATTTCTACTCCATGCCTTTGTATAGTTTTCAAAGGCTGGGTTCCACACATGGCTAAACTGGGCAAAGAGGAAAGATTTAAAAACATTTTAAGAATGGTTCTTGGCAGCTATCAAGTGATGATGTCTAATGTATTTTCTTTAATCTTATTTTTTAGCCCAACCTTAAACTGCCAATCCCTGCGTGGCATCAGCCAGCAGTGTCACGACTGGAAGACACATCTCAGTGGCTCTGAGGACTTATGGGAAGCGCAGTGAGCCTGGCCGCTATCACACTATCACCCCCGGTCATCTGGTCATCTCCGTTGCATTATCAGAAACGCTTTCAGGAAGTTTGAGGGGCTGACACCACCCGACTCAGCCTCCGGGCGTTTCTGGGGAGGGACCAGTGCCCACCACAGAAGGGTCCCTGTGGAGCTCCCAGGAGGACGGGCCACCGAGCTCAAGAGGGAGGCCCGGTGTGCATGGCTTGGAGTCAGGGCCGAGGCCCCAGACCTGTGCAGGTAGTGGGAGACCCCCTTCCCACCCATATGAGCAAGATGAGTTGAGCAGTGTGCAACCTTGACTGCCTCCCAGGGTGGCTCTGTCAGCACAGTGGAACTGCTCTTCACTTCCACAAACTAAAACTCATGGCCCTTTGATCAAACTTCAGTTTGATCTTTGATTAATTCTGAGAGAGACACATGTCCCAAGAAGTATGTTTCTGCCACATGGGGAACCCAAGTGCTTTTAAAATGGAGGGGGAAGCCGGGCGTGGTGGCTCACGTCTGTAATCCCAGCACTTGGGAGGCTGAGACAGGCAGATCGTTGTGAGTTCGAGACCAACCTGGGCTACAAAGTAAACTCAAGGCCAGCCTGAACGGCATAGCGAGACCCTGTCTCAAAAAGACAAGGGCTGGGGATGTAGCTCAGTGGCCTAAGCACCTGCCTGGCAAGTGCAAGGTCATGAGTTCAAACCCCGGTGCCAAAAAAAAAATGGAGGGGGAATCTCAGCTTCCATGTTAGGTGGCACCCAAGAGCGGGGACTGTGAGGAGTGGGGACTGTGAGGCACTGGCAAGCTGTTTCCACGCAAAGAGGGGCGTGGTCTTTGGCACCAGCTGATTGGAGCTCGGGGAGAAGTTTATTTATTTTACTTACTTAGTTTTGAGAGAAGCTTTCGCTCTGTAGTTCAGGTCAGTCTTGAACTTGTAGCGATCCTCCTGCCTCAGCCTCCCCAGTGCTGGGGTGACAGGCATGCACCACCACACCCAGCTTGCACCTGTATTTTTAACCATTGAAATCTTGATGAAAACAGTTGCAGATGCATGAGCAGTTGTGAGAAGTAACAGTGACCCTGTATGTTTTCCCCAGGGGTGACCTCTTATGAAACTACAGTAAGGTGTTACAAGCAGGAAGCTGAGAGCTCACGGCCCACTGACCTTGTTCCAATTGGCCTGATTTGACCTGTGCCCCCGTAGTGTGCCTCTGAGTGAGGCCTCTCCCCGGCGACAGTGTGTCGGACGCTATGGTTTACCAGGCAGCTCCCAGACAGCCCCAGGCTAGGTGGGCGCCAGAGGGCGGCATGACTGGTCCCTCTGCTTTCCAGCTGTCCCTCAAGTCTTTATCTGTGTACTTACAAGGACAACTGTGAAAGTTCTTTCCTTTTTTTTAAACAGATGAGAGAGTACATGGGACACATTGCTGTCCACAGGAGTCCTGGCCCCTTTCCATGTCTGTGCATAGGGATCCTTTTCATTTCCTTCCTTTCAATATTTAAAAACAATTTTAAAGATAGCCAGGTGTGGTGGAACATACTTGTCTTCCCAGGACTCCGGAGGCAGAGGCAGGAGCATCCTTGTGAGTTCCAGGCCAACCTGGGCTGTGTAGTGAGATGTTTTCTCAGAATAAATAAATAATAAAATAAAAATAAAACCAAAACCAACAGCAGCAAAACTACATTTTAAAAGATAATACACTCGTGATTTAAAATTCAAAAGGAACAAAAGAGAGCTCAGTGAAAGCCCCTTCCCTCGTTAAGCTCTATGGTGACAAATATGTTCAGGTCCTCTGGGAATGCTTCTATATTCTCCCCTTCTATTATTATTATTGTTATTATTAATATTGTTGTTATTTTGTGCTGGGGATGGAGCCCAGGACCTTGTACATGCTAGACAAGTGTTCCACTGCTGAGCCCCACCCGCCCCTCCCCCTCCTTTAGATTTGTTTTTTTGAGACAGGCTGGCCTCAAACTCACAGGGATCCTCCTGCCTCAGCTTCCTGAGTGCTGGGGTGACAGGTGTGAAGTACCATGCCCAGCCCCCCGTCCTTACATCCAGGATTTGAACCTTGATTTTTTTTCTGAATAGCATCTTCGGGAGCCCCGTGGATGACAACCCCCCCCACCTGTCACAGTGGTGTGGCTGTCCCCTGTGACACCACCTGTTAATATCAGTGGTCTCCTGGATGAACACGTGGGGTGGTCCCCTTCTTTCTTTCCACCCTGTGCATGGTAGAGGAGAGGATCTCCAAGGGCAGAAACCCAGGTGGGTGCAGAGAAAGCATTTGAGGCCCAGAGTCCCGGGCACCCCTGGGAGCACTGTGCCCACCAGAGGCTGGGAGTCGCAGCCGGTGTCACGGGGCAGAACGATGGCTCTTCTGTGTGCCTGTTTCCTCCATGATGACTCACGGTGCTGTTCTGTCCCCAGCCTCTCCTGATGTCTCCCCTCCCCAAGGCATGGGGCCAGATCGTCCCCCTTTCAGAGCGGGGGGTTGGAGCCCAGGCGTCGCACAGGTGACCCGCGACACCACACACTCACGAGGGGCCACTGCCAGGGCGCCTGCTTTCAGGCTGAGCCGTGAGCTGTGGTGGGTGCCAGCACCTGCCTTCCGGGCGGCGCGGACAGCGCCCTCCTTCTGCCCCGGCTGATGAGCGAGCTGGCATCGCCTCGGGCTCCAGCCCGCTTTCTGTTTCCGGCTCCCGATTGTCCCGGGCGGCGCGGGCTGGGAAGGAAATCAAGGCCCGCAGTGAGCGTCGCAGACGCCGGCCGTCAGCCAGGAAGTGTTTGGCGCAGGCTCGGGCCGGCGGGTTTGCAACGGAGCGCGGGGCGCAGAGGGCTCGAGCCTGGCTCTGCCGAGTGCGCCGGCCGGGTCTGAGCAGCTCGAGACGGCCCCCTAGTGACACCGGGGACAGGCGCCTCCTCCGCACCCAGGCTGCCCGGCTGGCTCGAGGGGCTTTTCAGCGGTGTTTCCCTTGCCCTGAGGACAAGGGGTCTCACACGGGGTCCTCTTTCCGACAGGCCTTCTCCTCTGTGATCTTCATTCTGCACCCCTGAAACTCCCTTCCTCATACTTGGTTCTTCCTCAGGGGACCCCATGCCCCCCAGCTCAGTCCACAGAGTCTCTGTCCTGCGTGCCCTGCTGTAGCTCTCGCACATACCTGCCTCCTCCCCGGGCTGCCTGAGCTGAGTCTTAGACTTGACACATCCTTCTGTTTTTCTGTTTTTGTTTGTTTGTTTGTTTTTGCGGCAAGGGGGATTGAACTCACAACCTTGCACTTTCTAGGTAGGTGCTTAGGCCGCTGAGCTAGATCCTTGGCCCGACACATCCTTCTTGAACACCTGTAATCCCAGCAGGCTGGGAGGCTGAGACAGAAAGATGGCGAGTTTGAACTCCGCCTGGGCGATTTAGGGTTTAGCAAGACACTGTCTCAAAATAAAAACTATAGAAGGGCTGAGGATGTAGCTCAGTGTGAAAACCCTGGGTTTAATTTCCACTACCGAAAGAAAAAACCTTAAATGTCCATTATGAGTGAGAGCCGCCAAACTAACAAGGCAACATCCGGTGTGATCCTGGGGATGAGGCATTTGGCAAAGGTGCAGCTAGGGAAGCAGTGGACAGAATGTTGTGGCCAGTCATTAGTGGTGGGGACACTGTTTGGTGTGGCACCATCATGGTGGACATGTGTCACCACACATCTGTCCAAACCCAGGTGATGACAACACTGAGAGTGACTCCTCCTGTGAGCTGTGGGTTTGTGTGACTGTGACAGCAATAGAGGCTCATTGATTGTGACAGACAGGCCACTCCCTGTAGGAACATTGGTGGGGGGAGACTGAGCATGTGTGAGGGTGAGAGTTATGTGGGAAATCTCTGTTCATTATGCTCAGTTTGGTTTTCTGAACCCAAAACCTCTCTTTTTTTTTGGTCTTTTTGAGACAGGATCTTGCTATGCAGTTCAGGCTCCTTGAGCTCACTTTGTAGCCCAGGCTGGTCTTGAATTTGCAAAGATCCTCCTGCCTCTGCCTCTCAAGTGCTGGCATTACAGGCGTGTGCCACCACTCCCAGCTCTAACTTTTCTTATAAGAGACAGGGTCTTGCTATGTTGGCCTCAAACTCTGACATTCAAGCCATCCTCCTGCCTCAGCCTCCACAGTACTGGGACTACTGGCAAGTGCCACTGTGTTGGGCTCAATGAATGCTATTTAAAAAAAATTAAAATGAAAACTAAAAGTTGTCACAATCACAGATCTGTGACAGAGGTGGAGGAAAACATACCCTCACTCAGCTTTAAATTCATGCTCCACTGGGTACTTCATGCAGTCCTCGCAGCAGTTCTAGCTCAGCAGATCGGTATGATGCATGTATGGACACCGGGTGATGGAAGAGCAGCCTGTGCTTTTTTTGTTTTTTATTTTTTGTTCTTGCTGTTTTTTTTTGTTGTTGTTGTTACTGAGAATTGAACTTAGGACCTTGTGCTCTCCAGGTAGGTGCTGTGCCACTGAGCTAAATCCCCCAGCAAGAGCTTAAATAAAAAATATTACAATGAAAGACACATGACCATGAATCCCTAAGCCCCATTTCCATCACACTGATTCCATCCTCCTTGTCATTTTTTTCAGCATTTCTGAAGTCCTCTTTCCTGGTCTTTATGAGGCATGATCAAAATGACGGTGAATGCTACTGCTGGATCCAACAGAAAGGCAGGCTCAAACTGGGTGTGCTAGCACATGACTGTGTTTCCAACACTCAGGAGGCTGAGGCAGGAGGATTGCTGTCAGTTCGAGACCAACCTAAGTTACACAGCAAGACCTTGTCTCAAAGAAAGAAAGAAAGAAAGAAAGAAAGAAAGAAAGAAAGAAAGAAAGAAAGAGTCATGAAAACATGACCTTCTGTCTTCATCTACCTTATTTATTATGAATGCTATTTAAATCTGATACTGTTTGGCTTCCAGCTCTTCTCCAAAGTCAAAATGACCATGGAAGGGAAATTCAGGACATCGAGGCAGCCAGGACAGTGCAGCTAAAGACACTCCAGAAAGAAAGACTCGTGAGCTGCTGCAGAAAGGGGCAAGGAAAGCCAGGCATGGTGGCTCACACCTGTAACCCCAGCGCTGTGGAGGCTGAGGCAGGAGGACGGTTGCCTGGGCTACAAAGTGAACTCAAGGTCAGCCTGAACTGCACTGTGAGACTCTGTCTCAAAAAGACAAAAAGGGGGGACGGGTGGCAGCAAGGATGATGATGAATCAGTGTATTCAAAGCGAGGGGCATCCGGGGGCAATTAATGGTAGTGTGTTTTACTGTAATACATTTTTTAAAACAAATGTAAGCACACACTGTATTTTTCAATCACACCTACACCTTCTCATTACCTGTGTGAGCATAACGACATAGCAGCTTTACAGTGTTAAGCGAGAAGCACCTGGGACACCCTGTGACTTCGTGGCCACACATTTCTGTAATGCTGCATACACAGCGACCCAGTGAAGGGAAGTTGGCAGGTCCCCTTCTCCCTTGTGAAGGGCGACAGCCTCAGTCCCCGCCTGTCCACTTTTCTCAGTATCTCCTACACCCGCTCCTGTCATGAGTACGAGTGCACCTTCTGTCACCCCCTTTGTGTGACCCTGAGACCACACTTCCTCTATCCAGACTCAGCCGACTCAGTCAGTTTTGGCTCCACTCCAGCACCGGGCCCCACCCACAGAGCCCTGGCTCCACCCACATCACCTGGCCCCACCCACAGAGACCCTGGCTCCTCCCTCGGCGCCTGACCCCGCCTCCAGAGCCCTCCTCAGCCCCTCCCTCGGAGCGCTGTGCTTATGGCTGTCATTCCCAGTGGGAGCCTAGATTTGCGGTAGGAGAGAAAGGAGGTACAGGTGTGAAATCAATCAAGTTCGGCTAAAAAATCCCAGGGCGTTGTATTTGACTGGAAGCCGGAACTCGGTCTTACATGCCAAAATGTATTTGATGTGCTTTATCCTGGCTGTTTAGTGAGAGGCCTAAAACCAGCGAGCGCCCTCCCATCTGAACTGTGTGAGGGCTCCTCAGCGAGGCTGACAAGGCTCAGTGGAGGAGAGATAGGTGCCAGGCGCTGGGGGGGACGCCAGGGATAGTCCCTGAGCCGCTGCACAGGCGAGCAGGGGGTGGGGCTTGAGGTGGTATGTGCGTTTCCAATGTGCTTAGCGTGTACTTAGCATGTGCTTAGCATGTCCAGAGCCCGGTATCCCATCCCCAGCTCCACCAAAGCTAAGAAAGAAAGAAAGAGATAAAAAAAGAAGAAGTGTCCTTGAACATAACCTATTGGCTCTTTTCTGGGCTTTCCTGGCCCCTGGCTGGTGCTTACCTCCTCGGACCCACTGCATCCCCTCCACCAGTATCTGCCCGAAGGTGCAGGTCACCCACTCTGCCCTCGCAAAGGCAGGTCATGGGACACAGCAGGGAAGGCCATGGCCCTGACTGGGCAGGCGGTGACACAACCCTCCTGCCAGGAGATAGGACCTGCCAGCATGTCACAGCATGGGGCGGGACAGGTAGCACTGTGACCACTTCTGGGGTCGTGAGTGTTGACACTGCACAGAATGACAGCAGAGTGAGGGGTGGAGATGCACTGGGCTGTTGGGGCTGGAATGCTCGAGGCCCTGGATTCCAACCCAGAGAAGAGAGACAAGAAGAGGGTAAGAAAAACAAAGAAGAAAGAAGGGAGCCTGAGAAAGGGAGGAAGGAATGAGAGCAGGGCATAGTTGTGCATGCCTGTAATCTCAGCGCTCGGGAGACTGAGGTAGGAGAATGGCCATGAGTTACCCAGTCTCAAAAAATAAAAATAAAAATAAAGGAAAAAAAGAAGAAGAAAAGAAAGAAGAGTGTGCTGCTCAGGGCAGCTGCTGGCCCAGTCCTCAAACCCTGCAATGCAACAGTGAGTGAAGAGACAGCTATGGAAGCCCGCTGCAGGCCCAAGAGAACAGTGAATCAGAGCAGCAGTGGACAAGGGCAGCTCCTGCCTAAAGAAGTCTGAGGCTTGGGGTTCTCCTGAAGGTCAGAGGTCCTGGCTGCCGCAGTCCCTAGCACTGCTCAGAGGCTCACAGAAGCCTGGTGAGGATACAGAGTCCAGGGCAGATGCCCCTGGGGCAGGGAGGGCATCACTGACTCGGCATATATTCCCTCAGACCCGAGAAAAGCCCTTCCTGGGCTCTGTGTGCTTGGAATGGGCAGCAAGTCTGTGCCAACTGCTCACTCATGCAGCTCCTGGAGCTTCGGTGTCACCTGTGCCAGCCTGAGCTGCCTGGCCCTGCTTCCCGAGCACTCCTCCCTAGGCCAGTGACACCAGAGTCTCTGTCCAAGCTGGGACTGCAGCATGGGCAGCGCGAGGCCAGCAGCAGAAGCCAGGGAGTGGCGACCTTCCCAGGGATTGTCCCTGCTAATGCCACAACAGCGTGGGCAGGGAGGAGGGATCTGGCATCAGGGAGGTGACAGGAGGGTGGAGAGCCTGCACAGTGACACAAGGTACTTGGGCCCTCTGGCAGGAGTCTTGTCTTTGGCAGTGACTTTGACACTGGGACCCAGGGGCAAATGAGTCCCCCCGCCCCGCATGGAAGAGCTGCAGGGAATGGGGGTCACTGCAACCTGCAGGCGGCTATGAAAGACATGAGTGTTGGGAAGAGGGCGTGCCAAGGACTCTGCTGGGGAGGAGCTATTGCCTTGCCAGAAGGTGACCCCACATTATCCTGGAGTGGCCAGTAGGGTGCAGTGGGGGTGGGGGGGTGCTACGGCATCCAGGATGGCCCCAGAGTCCCCAGAGTGCTATGGTCTGCTTCCCCAGCCTCGCATCCGCTGTCACACTTGGCTTTGAAGGCCCCAGGTCAGGTGTGGAAGGTGGAGCAGCCCTGTGTTCTACAATGTCTGTGATTTCCAACTGCCTGTTGTTTTGTTTTGTTTTGTTTTTTGTATTTTGTTTTTTCGAGACAGGATATCAATATGTAGTTCAGGCTACACTTGAACTCACTGTGTAGCCCAGGCTGCCTCAAACACATGGGGATTCTACTGCCTCAGCCTCCTGAGTGTTGAGATTACAGCACTACGTTTGGCTCCCCACCTTGTTCTTCAAGGCTCCTGGGCACCCTTCATGGCAGTGCTACTGGAGGGAGGAAGTTGCTCCAGATTTTAAAGTGAGGAGGCTCCTAATATGAGCTCTGACCCCACCACTTCCTGTCATCGGCTGGTATCATGGGGAGGTGTCACAGAGGACATGCCCAGATTCGATCAGCCTAACAGTGATGACAGTTTGCCCCTTGACCGGCTTTGTCCTCTCTGATCACATATCCCGGGCTTCTGTCCATCCCCGTAGTAAATAGGGTTGGTTTCTGGCTTCAGAAGCCTCATTCTTTCCCCAAATATACAGCACGCACAGCACACAGCGAGGAGAGAAAGTGGGATTAGACTCAGCCCCACTGAGCTCAGGGCTGTGGATCCTCCTCAGGAGTGGCCCTCTTTGCTGGGAAGCACCTTGGAGTGACAGCCATCAGGCCTCAAGGAGAAGCCAGCTGTGACTTGGGGGCAGAGAGCTGGCAGAGCGGGGAGGGTGCTGGGCTCCTGAGCACAACAACCAATCCCTTTACCTTAGGGTCCCTTCACCTCCCTGCTCCATTCAGGGTGCAGTTCTGTTGCCTCAACTGCCCTGAAACTTTGATGAAGCCTGTCCCAGGTGTCTCACAGGGGTTTCGGGAGGACGAGGCTGCCTGCAAGTCAGTGTGGTGATGGGGACAACGGGACCAGGAGGGACAGGTGAGGACAAGGACCAGAGCCCAGGCGGAGTAGCAGATGATGGGGCGCAGCAGAGTCAGGGGACCTGGGGCAAGCTCGAGATGGAATCTCAGACCATGGCTCGAAGGCTCCTCGGAGTACCCATGGCATCAGGGACATGTGGCACTGGGGTTTTATGTGGGTCTGTGTAGGAGCCGCCACCTATGCCAGCCACCAGAACAGAACTGACCTACTTGGGCACCGGCTTCGTGCAGCACAAAGGTACCGCTGTTTCCACCGCAGTCGGGACACTTTCTTTTCTTTTTTGGTGTTAAGAGACAGACACTTGGCCCAACCTGGCATCAGGAGGAAAGCTATTGATTTATTGGTTCTTTAATCTAAAAAGTCGGGGGTCCTGGGCCAGGGGTGCAGCCCAGGGTAGAGTGCTTGCCTAGCATAGGAAAGGTCCTGAGTTCTGCTCTGGCACCACAAACCAAAAATCACACCAAGGGAGGTGTCTATAGAGACATGTGCACACGCGTGCACACGCACATGCATCCGCGCACAAACCCATACCCACACGCGTGCTCACACACGTGCTTGGACACATGCAAGCACACTGAGAAATCCTGCTGAGTGATGCTGGCAGGCATCTGCCCTCAGGTCGTATCCGAGGAAGTTTCCTGGAGTAGGGACGAGGCTTAGTTGGAAACTATGTTTGACGATAGTTCCTTATTTCAAGAGAGGAGGAAGAACCGAAGTAGAGATGGAGAAAGCAGAGTTGCCATGGGCCAGAGGGGCAGCGGGTGCCTGTGGGGTCTGTGGGGACAGCGCAGCCTGACCACGGCCTCCCTTGCAGCGTGGGCGATGTGTCCGGGCCGTTTCTGGCACCACAATGGAACATCACAGATTGGGTGGTTTATGAAGAAGGGAGGTTCACTTGGCCCGAGTCGGGCTCTGGGGCTGAGGTGTCCCATGACCGGACCTGAAGGTTCATCATCACATGCTGGGGCGTGACGTGTGGATGCAGTACAAGCACCCCACCCTTGGATCTCTCCTCCTCCTCCTCCTACAAAGCCACCAATGCCACCGGGGGCCACACCCTCATGACCTTCTCCCATCCTGGCTCCCTCAGAATCCTCTTCCAAATGCCACTAAGGTGAGTTGGGGGTAAAGTTTCCATCACTGGGCCTGGGGAGCCTTCTGCCCACTTGCCCACCCCCCTGTCCTGGCCAGAGTGCCACATGCACGTGCCTGCTTGGCACAGCTCCTGCCTTCCTTGGGCAGTGGCTGGCCTCATCCTTGCCATCACCCTCCCCTGGCCACCAGAGCTGTGGCCACCACCTTTTGACTTCTCTTTCTTCCCCTACCAAAGCCCTCCCGGAGCTCGGGCTGGAAACCACTCTGTCCTTGCTAAGCCACACAGATGAAACATATGCAGTTTTAAACTACAAAAGCGATACACGCTCAGTGTGAAAAATGAATGTAATACGGAACCAAGTAAAACGCAGCACGGAGGCTGCTCAGCACCCCTCGGCCCATCCTGGCTCTTCAGAAGAGCTCATCAGTCATGGTCTTGTCGATCCTCTGGTCTTTTTCCAGGGCTCTATGGCTCCTGTTTGGTTAGGTCGCCTTCTAGTGTTGGAGGCTTGGCCCCCTGGATCTTAGCACTCTGGGAGGCTGAGGCAGAAGGACTACAAGTTTGAACCAAGCCAGGGCAATTTAACAACTCAGTGAGATCCTGTCTCAAAATAAAAAATGGAAACTATAGAGGAGCTGGGATGCAGCTCAC
>RJWT010040549.1:0-12476 GCA_004365215.1 Cuniculus paca
TAAGATCTGGCCCAGAAGAACCAAAGGTTATTTCATGAATTTCTTTCTGCAGATACAAAAGATATTTAAGAAACTTCCAGGATTCAAAGAACTCCATGTGTTAGGATTTAGGTAAGTAAAAGAATCAGACTCTTCTCAATTTTTAAATTACTTTCTTCCCATCCTCTTTTAAAAATGGTATCATGGGTATTATAAGGTCCCTTTTCCCTCAGTTGTTTAGCTCTGCCAAGTCCTGGAGGCTGAATACATTTCAGATAAAGAAACTGTCTAATGAGAACATGACTCTAGGTGATTTTTAAGGGGATGCTCAGGAGTTATACTGCTCCTTCTGGGAGTCAGAAATACTTCCCTCCTCAGAGAGCTCATCTGCTGTCCTTGCCAATGTTATTGACCAACCTCTTAGAAAAATACCTCAGTAGAGAAAGACTGAAAAAGTAGCAATTAATTGCATTGGTGTCAGAGTGCCTGGTTTCCTATCAAAGGCTAAATATCATCACCATTTTAACAAATTACATTACCCAAGACAGAACCTAATAAAAAGTAGTTCCTATAGGGGTATCAGGGTTGAAGGAATGAGGTGGACAGGGGTAGAAAGGTGACTTCTCAAAATATACCTTTATATTATTTTAATCTGAACCATAGTGATGAATTGATCACTCCAAGTCATTAAATTAAAAGTTTAAATATAAGAAGTGAAATCATAAAAGCGTGCCTTGGCAGAGAAGGGTTAGACCATGTTCCCATGGCTGTGGCATGAGCAGGCCTATGGCCATTAGCATCTCAATACTTGGGTTTGAACAAGAATTTTTAAACCTTCTTTAAATTCTCATTCAAATCATTGATAGGCAGGTCATAAGACAGTACTTTTTGACAATGTGCTACAGGATAAGTATGAGCGCTGGTTGGAGCAAGAAGAGATTTTATGCCAGAAGGGGTGTGGTGATCAGGGACAGCTGGCTTCTCCCATTCCTGGCATCCCACGGCAAGGAGATGCCCAGGCCTGGGAAAAAGTTGGAGCAGGAGAGGGGGCACCAGGTGCCAGCCCCCTCTGATCACTGTAACTCCAGCAGAAGGAAATGCTGCAAAGTGGGCATTATAAAAGATGAAAGCCTTAATATGTACCAAAGCAAACTCACTTTCCTCTATTTCGAGATACTGTTCTGCAGTATTCCATGTGAAAACAGATGAATTAGAGGAAAATAAAAGGTGATAGGAAAAAATGCTGCATAGATGGCAAGGTCTTCTGAATAAACCACTGTAATTGAGCAAATTTTTAATTTAAACCTGAAGGAAATGATGGGATGAGTTTGGGGAGAGGCGCAAATGCACATTATCTCGTTTCAATAAATGAGAGACTAATTTTAAAAATCTATTTCAGAAGAAAAATCAAAATGTTAGTTCATAAAATTTTCTAAGATAAAACTTTTAAAGATATAGCCCTAAAAAATAGAGTTCCCCCATGTTTATCTTTGTAAGGATTTATACTTATTTCTCCCAAAGATGCTTACAAAGTAAGTTGGATCACATTTCCCCAATGATTTTCATTGTGTCATGAGAATGTTTGTCCCCTAGAAAACAGTTTGGCCCCTGAATACAACAAAGGTGCTTGTGAGCAAAAACAATATGTGGTCATTAATAACAATGCTCAGGATATTGCAAAGTAAACTTATTATGAAGGAAATTTCCTTCTTGTGAGGCCAGATTTCCGTAGAAGACTGAAATTCCTATGACTCCTGATCTTGTCCTTTGCAAAAAAGATGATTTACAATTTCACAAATACTTTAATATCAGTGACCTCATTCAATTCTCTCAACACAGCTGGAATGGAGTTAGGACCTCTAAGAATGAGCTGTAAATGGTCCACTTTAAATGTTGTTTTATCCCTTATCAAAAATGTGGGAAACTACTAACAATTAATCTACTTGGAGGGTATACTCTTTCCAAGATTTGTGCACAAATGTCCACAGCAACTCCATTTGTGATAGCCAAGAATGGAAAACAATCAAAATACCCATCGACAGGGCAATAGATGATCGTAGTGTATTCTTAGTCTAGACACCTTCTTAACAAAGGAGTGACCTATTGGAATACACAGCATGAGAATCTCTTAAAACAAGTACGTTGTGTGAAAGAAACCAGACAAAAGTACGTATGATTTCATTTATATTAAATTCTAGAAAATGCAAACTAATCTAGGGATGGAAAAACAGATTAATAGTTGCTTAGAAGAGGGTGAGGCAGGGCCAGGGATTTAGCTCAGCAGCATAAGCGCCTGACAAGCACGAGGTCGTTGAGTTTGATCCCCGGTACCAATAAATAAATAAATAAATACATAAATAAATAAATAAATAAAATCTGTTAAAAAGCGGGTGAGGCAGAGAGGGCTGGAAGTTCCTAAAGGATCCCCAGGGAGCAGGATAAAGCTCTGGGGGTGAATAGACCCTGTCTTGATTCTGAAAATGGATTCATGAGTGTATTATAAAACTGTAGTTTTAATACGTCCAATTTGTTTATGCAATTATACTTTATTCAAGCAAATTTTTTTAAATTAGCAAGACTAGAGACTTAGCCCAGGCTACTGGCCTCTCTCCTGAGCTTCATGGATTATAAACTATTGCTGAAAACAAGCAAGAGGCATGTCTGGATCAATGTCTGGTTGGTAGCGTGAGAGCTCTAGTTACAGTCATGAGACCGTACCTAGCCTCCATAGATAGAAAGGACTAGCATGGATGCAAAACGTGCATTTTGGTCATGTTCCATCAGAGGCTGAACAACATTAGGTAAACTCAGAAACAAACGCCACTAATTCCGTCATATGGGTAAAGCTTGGTCAGCAACTACCATTTGAAATGTAAAGAGACAAACATAGCTTGCTTATAAAGTAAATCCATATATATGTCCAGAATGTATCCATCAGTTCCATGACCAAAGGGCCTTTTCTCAGGAACAAGCAGGTTGTAACATGGCAAAATGGCCTCTGGCTTGAGGGCATGTAGTCCAGGTTTCGAATTCTACATCTGTCATTTTCCAAGAACACCTTCTCTCTCTCTGCCTGTTCCCGTGTCTGTGAGGTGGAGTTCATGTTCCTGAAATGATTACATAGGAACAAGTGTAAACTGCATGGTGCAGTCCACTCTCTTAAGGAACAGATTTTTCTCCCAAGCTGTCCCACATGGTGAATGGGACTGATTCCTCAGTTTACTAATTACAGATATTCAAAAAAATTATCGGTCAACAAAACACTAATTCTACAGGCTGACCCAGATAAATTGCCTAAAGAATAAGCCAATCATTAAATGCCATCTCGGAGGTGAAAATGTAAATACAAAAGTGCTAAGAATACTCTTGGATATTTCCCTGGCTACAGGATCACCCAAACTGTGTTACAGCCTTGTTAAGAAGTAATGATGAAATCAATGAGCTTGGGAAAACCATAAATACAAATGAATCTCTGGACTAAGATTCAACTCTAATCCATCTTGAAATTCATATGACTCTCAAAATTTCCATCCAAATTCTGGTGGTGGTTTATGTTTTCTTCAAAACTCTGGGTAAACATAAAAGATCATTCAAAGAGAGAGTTTTTTGTAGATGAAAGAATTAAGTGGATGTCTCAATAAATGTCACAAAAATTCTTTCTCCCTTGCATGTTTCCATTGTGTGTGATGAAATGAAGACCAAAGAAAGAAAGAGATGGGTAATTTCAACTTTTTTTTAATTTTTGAAATACAGTATGTTTTCCTTCGCAAACTTATATGCTGATTTTGTACAAATAATTTTCCCATTTAATGTCTGAATAAGCCAGTAAGTTCTTAATGGTTTCTTATTTAATTGAAGTAATTAGCAATGAGAAAAACTCTCCATTCAAAATCACTACATGAGATAAGCAGATAAACATTGACTTGATCAGCTGAAAACGATTCTCTAAAGTTCAATATCTAATTAGGACAAAAGAAACATGAAGACAATGTCTCTGATCCAAGCATATTTAACTATTTCTTAAATGTTGTTTGTAATGGGAAGTGTCTATTTGACTGTTCCACACTCATGCAACCAACCTAAGTCAGAGAAACTAATTTGCTCCTGCTTCCAAGGTCATCAGTCTGAATTGGGAAAAGGGCCCACTATACCTTGGCAAGCTCTGAAATAAGAATCCAGCTTTGGCTCCTGTAATTGACTAGTGAAATAATGAACTATAGACTCTGACGGATTGTGTGGTCTGAAGAACTGCCAGAATACACCTTATCAGTTCCTGTGGCCTTAAAGCACTTCTGCATCCTTCTTTGCAGATTTATGGCATGAACCAAAAGTAAAATCTGAGTTCTTGAGAACAGAGCTGTAGAGAATCTTTTTCATTTGCATATACAAAGTGGCACTGTATTAATAAATACAACAATAAATATAGGTAATCATGGACTACCTTCCTTCCTCTTTTCTCACATCTCTCTTCATTATTTTCTCCTTCTGATTATTTTATTTAGAGTGTTTTTTTAATTAAAAAAAAATACCTCATGAGGGGAAAAAGTAGAAGAAAAATGGCCTTAAGAACCGAAGCTTTGACTTGGTTACAGTATGCATAACATATCGTTTTATGCTACTCATTGCTTTTTCATAGACCTTAATTAAGGAGGCTCTTGGTACAGGAAAGGACAATTCATCCTTCTTCCCGATCGGTACTACATGATTTTTAAGATATCCCAAAATGTTGGTCAAATTGCATTGGACAATTAACACTTTTTCTAAAAGACTTCAAGTAAAAATAAACGGATTCATTTTGTGAACTCTTTTCAAGCTAGATTCAACCCCTATGCCCAAATTCTATTTTAAAACTAAAATATATGACAATTCTTTTTCCACACCTCAATTTTATGGTAAACATTGTTTTAAGAGCCCATCAAAGGAGAGGCTGAAGCTGTCCTGAACACTCACAGCAATGTAGTAATTCTCACTAGCAGACTGTACCAAGGCTTTAGGTGGAATGTGTCTCCTGCTGTCCACAGATCCAGCTCCACAGAGATGAGACTTGTGACCATCTTTATGAGAGATGATGCAGAAGCAAAAAGCCCCACAAGTGACCTCCTGTCTTTTGATTCCAACAAAATTGAAAGCGAAGTTGTCCACCGAGGAACAATGGAGGAAGACAAGCAACCAGAAATTGATCTTACAACTATAGACTTCAAAAAACTGATCAGAAGAGTTCTAGATGAAGAGCAATCTTTGGATGTGGGGACAATTCAGTTCACTGACGGTTGGTGATTGTATAGTTCTAAGTTTACCCAAATTCTGACAAGAGAGGCTAGGAGATGTGAATGTCTCAGAAACTGTCATTTTAATGTAGGCCCTGTAAAGTCAATCGTTACTGTGACAGACACATCAAATATGGTACCATTTCTGCCTATTCTCACTCCCTCCTCCATCTTATTTGCTGCGCCTTTGGTGAGTACTTTGGACCAAGCATACTCATAGGAGAATCCAAGTTTTTCACTTCACTCCAGACCAACCACAGTCAGCCAGTATAGCTCATGGAGAGAAAAGAATCCATGGATACTTCCATTCCCTGGCGTAACCTACCCTTTGCCCCTCATGTGGGAAATTAGGTTCTAACAGGAAACAGACTATTTAAATTAGAATCATTTGAGGACAATTTAATAAAGGTGCTATTTATAAAAGTTTGCCTCTACCCAAAGGAAAAGGAGAACTCCCTAAGGTTAGAAGCAGCAAGACCTCATTACTACCTCCAAACTTAAGTGCTGCCTAATGATCCAAGCCATCCCTAAGACAAAAAGCAAGGAACCATTGATATAATCTGTGTAAGTCGATCTCCAGAAACAGAATTTAACTGAGGCAGGAGAGGAGAATGGAACTAAAGCAATCAACAAAATAATCAGACATGTTCAGGATCCCAGAAGGTATCTGGAGGTGCCCAGCAGCCTCGAGCTGCCCAGAAGGTTCAGTGGACAGGGCAATAATTGAACAGTGGAAAAACCATTTTAGCACAAATTTATTCTTTGCCAGTTCTGTTTTTCTGGTTTAGGGACTCTTGACACAAAAATGTCACAAAGGCCTCTTGGGACAAGATGAAGAGCAAGAAGAGCTCCAAGGTCAGAGAAGATGGCCTTCAGCCTCATCTCAGAGACTGACTCTCTGGGCTTGTCTCTTCCTTGAGCCTCTAGGGTATTCTGAGAAGCAGACTTTAGGATAGAAGTAGAATTCTGCAGCATTCTGTAATTCTTATACCTAACGCTAACTACTTTGTTACAGGGAAGTGACGCCCAACTTGTTAGATGTGCCAAATTACATCTCATGGCTCCAAAGCAAGGACTTGAGGACAAACAATAGGAAAGGACTCCAGGTTAAGAGTAGCAGAGGTTTATTAAGAGAAAGCTCCTGAGAGGCAGGGCATGCCCGAAAGTGGGTTATTGCTGAGGCTCTTTGCGTGGAGGTTTTTATACAGTTAAATCACATCACAGGTTACCTTGGGTCAAACCACAATCAATCTATAGACTTACAAGTACATGCAGTCACTTAGCTAATATTGATCTAATAGGGTGCATTGCACTGAGAGCAAAGGCATCTCTGGAAGGAGGAGGAGTGAGGCTCAGAGCGCCATCATCATCCGTCTGCATGTTTGTTATGTTGTTTCTCTGTGTTTATTACATTGCTTGGGCTTATTGGACCTGCTGGTGCTGGTTGCAGCACAGCTTTGAGCTGTGGTTCTCTCTGGGGAGGCTTGCAGGCTTAGTTACTGTGTCACCATCTTGGTCCTAAGTTCTATCAACTCAACCCTCAGCCACAGGCCTGGTCGGCCTCATCTCTGTTCTGACTCTGTCTTGGGTCCAGTCCCTTTCTCACTGCCTGTCAATCTCTACCTAACTTAGCTACCTTCAATAATTCCTTTCTTCAACAGCTAACTCATATTTTTGTCCACAATGGAGAAGCTGTAAGAGCTGAATTGAACATCCTAAGAATCTACCTTCATAATTGTTCCTTTTAAATTTTACTATTTGTGCTGGGGATCTAGCTCAGTGGCCTAAGCACCTGCCTGGCAAGCACGAGGTCATGAGTTCAGTGCCGGAAAAAAAAATTTTTTTACTATTTATTTGACACAGTAATTATACTTGTTCATGAGGTACAATATGCTGATTTGACACGTGTCTGTATTATGCAATGATCAAATCAGGGTCATTAGCATATCCATCACTTCATTCTCATCACACATACAAGATCCAACCCTTGCCCTTCAATGCATCCTTTAGATTAATGGCCATTCGCCTGTATGACACTGATTTCTTAATGATTTGTTATACCCACTGCTTAAGCATTGGTTATTGTCATGTTTTTTAACCTTGGTTGTTTTATTGATCCAAACACAAAAGACAATAAACACCCAAACCCTGTGATTTTGCCCCACAGAATTCGTTGGGTCCTCGCCAGTCTCTGGAACAGACACAGGGCTGCCTCTGCCCCTAACCAGCATCGCAAAGGTAAAACCAGCTGCAGTCCTGCTGTTCAAATGGGAACAAAGCCCCCAAAACCTGCCATCAGTATACCAGCATAGGGGCTAAATAAGGAAAAATTCCCTTTGCAATGTTATTTATCATTTTTCTCTGTCTTTACAAGCTACACTTGCTTGACCTACTTCCAATAGTGATATTAATACAATATAATATGACTTGCATTTCAAATATTCTAAAATTCAAAGTTTCCTTGAATTTAGTTAGAGCTTTGTTTTAATTAGAGTCAGATAGTGCTTCCTTTTCTTTTATTAAAGCAAGTTTTTATGAACTAAAAAGAATGAAGCAGAATATATCATTGAACTTTGACTTTCAGAAATAACCATAAATAAAAAAATACCTTACGAATTTACTTTTAAGATCTAGCCTACATATTTATTTATTTGAAAGGGA
The DNA here is from genome assembly GCA_004365215.1 of Cuniculus paca. Lineage (NCBI taxonomy): Eukaryota > Metazoa > Chordata > Mammalia > Rodentia > Cuniculidae > Cuniculus > Cuniculus paca. The sequence goes on from RJWT010040549.1 coordinate 7,908, forward strand.
AAACATGAAATAATAGCTTAGAAACTAAAAATAATAAGTGCAGCAGAGATTTTTGTTTTTTATTTAAAGCTTTGTTTATTTAACTGATGTCAGAAGTTGTCATGGGGGTTCCTAAGTGAGAAACGTTGACTAAACTCTACTCTCTTGAAATGAAAGAATTCCTAAATCAAAAGCATGACTGATACAACCCAGAGCATTTTAGGTGGGAGTTGTGTTTGGGCTAGCCAAGAAGCAATGCATCATGTAACAGCTCACTGTATCCACGCAGGTACCGTTCGTGACATTTTTAAATTAGAAGTTTCCTCCATGGTAAATTCACACCAACTCTAAAATGATTTTCTCCAATGTTAATGAAATTTTTTAAAAATATAAAGTGCATCCCTTCTCATGTGGAGAAATGTCTCTTGTCAATGTCTGACTCCAAATTCATTCTTTAGGTGGCCACTTTTAGTCCAGAACCTGCTCTTAGTGAATCCACACTTGCGACCATGGGCAGAAAAGGACATGATCTACTTGGTGAGTCTCTTCCCACACAGTCAGTGATAGATGACAATGTTATTTTTTTAAGTTACTTGTTTACATTTTATTAGTATATGTTTGCAATGCACGATTTCATGGGGAGTGGGTACATGTACTAACACATCTTAATTCTTTTTATCCCCCTCCCCTCCCTCTTCCTTCCCTCCACATCAAGAGCCCTTCCTCATTCCCCTTCCTGTTTGCAAAAGATCTATCTCCCTTTCTCCTATTGTCCTTTATTTTTCTCTTTAAATTACTTATACTTTGGGTTTCTTATATAAGGACAACATTTAAGCTTGCATGTCTGATTTAGTTCATGTAATATTATGGTCTCCTTCTTATGACTCAAGTTTATCCTTCTTCATGGCAGAGTAGTACTCTACCACGCCTTCCTTATCAGTTCATCTAGACAATGTTCTCTTTGAGGAATCCCACTGCAACTCTCCTCAGAGACAAGTGACAAAGTCACCTTCCACCCAGGACAAGGTTGGTCACACCAGCATTTCCAACAGAAGAGCTGTGCATGGATGAGCCACCCTCTTCCAAAGAGGAGGACAACTCCAGTGTCCTTCCCTCAGTCCTTCCACAGCCCCTTGTTGAGGTCCCATGGTCTCTTCCTCATGAGTCTGGTAAAGGAAGCTGAAACAGCCCCTTGTTGAGGTCCCATGGTCTCTTCCTCATGAGTCTGGTAAAGCACCACTGCCCCTCACTCAGAGCAGCTGTCCTGTCTAGGACAAGGCAGGTAATAAGGCACAAGTCCATGGCACAGGCTACGGCCACAGGGAGCAGGGTCTTTGCCCTCCAGTTGCAGTCCCTACCCAAGGCAGGCTGGTTGGTGGGACCATCTGTTCCACTTCTGTGTTTCTTTAGAGTGGTTCCCTCATGGGCAATGGACAAACAGGGAAAACAGTAAACACTGAGGTCCTCCTGCTCCACCTTTGAATTTCTAGACAAGCTACACTTTGAGGCAATAGGATCAAAGCCTCTCAGTTAAAAAGGCAAGACATAAAGACATGCGGGTTTGAGGGGGTGGCTAAAACTCCTATAGAAGAAACTTTTTTAATACAAGAAGTAGCAGATTTAGTAGCTCCAAGATCCCCTCTTCTTGCCACTTTTTGAAGGCCTCCAGTGAAACTACAAGTAGCAATACCTTTTAGGAAATCCAAGTTCCAGGACACAGGATTGCAGGAAACACGCCTCAATTCTAAGTGTGAGTGCCTGCAGAGATTCATGATGGCTGATAATTTGAATGGGACTGTTACCATTTGGGTTAGGGCGCACTACAAAATTCTGCCTCAACCCTATTCTCTTCACAAATGCCGTATGTAATTTTACAGAACACAAGGTTTTTCAGGGGTACGTCTATGTCATGAGAGTAGCCCCACCTATACAAGTTGGATTTGGTTTCTGTGATTGCCATAGAATAAATGTTCCCAACACAGCTCTCTGTCATGCATTACAAACCATTTTCAAGGTTAATAGCAACAAATGGTCACTAATTTTTTTCCTGAAAATTGGACAGTTCTCTGTGTGCTGCTGGATTTCTCAGCTGGTATTGAAGATCCAGTTCTCCACATGCTCCACCTCCCTGACCCAGATGTGCACTCAGCCAGGATTCCCAGTGAGAGTCTCAGTTCTTCCTTTTGCAGACCTCTCCACAGGGCTAATTGGGCTTCCATGCTGCGTGACAGCTGGGCTGAACGGGTCGGTGTCCCAGTCCCTTATAGCCCAGAAACACCAGCCCTTCCTCAACTCTGATGGCTCAGGGTAGAAATCTTGGACCTTTCTCTCCCAGTGGAAATAGTACAAAGGATTTTAACCCATTTATAATCTACCACAATCCACATCAACATTACTTTGACTTCCAAATCATCTGAGAGTTGGTTGGTGACAAGGAAGCACACCTTTTGGTAAAATGATTCAAATTAAATGTTCACTAGATTCTTTCCTTTCATTTTGATAGCATAACATTTTATCATAAAATTGGTAAATGATAGTGGCTCTATAACAAAAGCATTCTTATATTTTAAAATTATTTTGCTGTTCTCATTTTACTTACGCATTCCTTCTGTTTGTGAATATGCAACAGAATGATACAGCTGGAAGGAAGTATAGAGATAATTCAATAAAGTCACTGTTTCACAGGGGGGACAATCAAGGCTGGGACTTAGATGTAACTTGCTCAAGGTCACCCCATAGACAGTCACTGAACCAAAGCCATCATTCACATTGTCTCTACTTATCACATTTGATTTAATTGCCTCATCCTTTTTAAAAATACCCATAAGGCCCAGTGTGGTGGTGCATGCCTGTAATCCCAGCACTTGGAAGGCTGAGGCAGGAGGATTGCTGTGAGTCCAAGATCAGCCTGGGCTACAAAGTGAGCTCAAGGCCAATCTGAATGGCATAGCGAGACCCTGTCTCAAAAAGACAAGGGCCGGGGATTTAGCTCAGTGGCCTAAGTGCCTGCCTGGCAAGCACAAGGTCATGAGTTCAATCCCCAGTGCTGCAAAGTAAAATTAAATTAAATTAAATTAAATTAATTTAATTTAATTAAAATACCCTTTAGGCCAGGTATGGTGGCACATACCTGTAATTGCAGCATTTGGAAGGCTGAGGCAGGAGGATCACTGTGAGTTTGAGGCCAGCCTGAACTGTGTAGTGAAACCCTGTCTCATAAAGACAAAAAAAATTTTAATTAAAACTAAAAATTAAAAATACTCTTAAATCACAGCCTCTTCTCTATTTTGCTGTTATGTAAATTTTTTAATAATTCTTATTTTGAAGAGAATGAAACCAAGCAAAATAAAACAGAATAGAACCAATAAAAGCAAAGCAATGAATGTGATACAGGACTTCAAAATAAGACAATACTAAATCCAAAATGGCTACCATAATATATCTTGTTATGTTTGAAATAGCTACCTATGCCATCAGATATAATAAAATCAAACAAGACAAATCAGAATAAAACCAAACAAAACAAAACAATGAAAACAATACAGGTCTTTAAAACAAGACAATAAGGAATTAACAATGGCTACCTCCTTCAAAAGGAGATCCCTGATAGATGCTATACTGCATATAGTTATCCTCTAAATAGATGATCAGATTACCCGCTTTAGGCCTGCAAAGTTAATGGAACATTAAACACTGCAAGCATTAAGTTGCATTTTACTTCAGTAGTTATCATCTCAGCCTTTGCTTCTCTGAATAAGCTGCTCACTTGCAGCGGGGGAGGGGGGGGCGGATTTGACTCCTTTTCTCCCATCCCACACTCCAGAACGGGCTGTCCTCTGGTTCTCTTCCCTGTGGCCCTCAAGTTTTAACAGTAATCCAGCTAGAGATGTTGGAAGACAAGATTTGAGTGACAGAAGGGCAGCTGGACCGAGTGGATTGATTTGAGTGATATTTACAAGATAAATATAGGATGGAGAATTCTGAGACCTGGAATGGATTCTGCAAGTCAGGCTGGCCTAGGAGATTTGCCACATCTCTTCCAGGCCATGTGTGGGCTCTGGGGAGAAGAACCAGATGCCAGCCCTTTTCTGTGACTCTGTGCCATAAATAAGATAAAAGGCCAGGTGTGGTGGTGCATGCCTGTAATCCCAGTACTCAGGAGGCCACGGCAGGAGGATCATTGTGAGTTCAAGGCCAGCCTGGGTTACAACATGAATTCAAAACCAGCCTGAGCCTCATAGTGAAAGCTTGCCTCATAAAGACAAAAAAAAAAAAAAGGTAAAATAAAATAGCTTATTTTATGTAGTGTGAGTTTCGCCTCTGTAAGTTTTTTTTTAAGAAATCAGACTACTAATTACCATTGTTAAATTCTGTAATTCTGCTCTATGTCATTCACGAACATGGCTCTGAAGCTCCGAGCAGGCTGTACACAAAGAAAAACACAATCAGTCATGGAAGTTAGAGCTGCAGGCTTCTGGCATGGAAACTGCTTAGAAGAGGAATAACTCTTGTGGGCTGCCCATCAGGAGGGCAGGCTGAATTCCAAGGAACTGGGTTCTAGCAGCACTGGTCTCCCCACCACTGTGTAAG
>RJWT010040550.1:0-12476 GCA_004365215.1 Cuniculus paca
AAAATGCTCAAATTTATTTGATTAAGGGAGTGAGAAAGCAGGCTCAACATCTGGAGAGAGCGACGAATCCATCACTCTCTGATCTCAAGCCTCCAGTCTCCAGCTAGATCACAAAGAGTGATTTGTAGTGTTTCCACCAGCAATGTCAAGGGGACGGGCTCGTAAAATGGCCCAAAGGGTTCTGATCAGGTTAAGCATCACTTGTCTCATACACTGTCTTCACAGACAAATTTGAGAAGTGCCTTTGGTAAAATCAAGAAGAAGGCATTGAGTGATGAACAGTGCTTTACTGCAAGTACTAAGTTTTATAAATCATTTTATTGAGGTTTTCTTTGATAATTAGTTCTCATTTTGTTGGGGGACTCATCCAAGATGCTCCATTCCAAATGTGTTCACATGCAACTATTCTATAGGCAGTTAAGAGGAGAACAGGAATCCCATATCAGATCGAGGCAGCAGATATGCGGAGGTGCAAAAGCACATGGCATGGTTAGGCAGGGAGCAAAATGACTCCCTCCCCTGCTCCTACACACTGTGCCACTGCCTGAAGCAGTGACTAACCTACGTCTGAGTCCACTAAGCTCCTTGTCCTCTTGTAACATTATGGGCTTTCTGCCCCTGGCTTAGCTGTTAGAATAGCCCCGTGTCACTGCCTAGTTTCCAGCTCCCTTTCTGCTTTTTACTATAAGGACTTAGCCAAGGGTTTCCAGCCAGCATCTCTGCTGCCAGCTCCCTCTGTGGCTGACCTGGGTAATATCTAGGAATCTGTGACCACTCTGGGTCAAATAAACAAAGGGTGATCAAGAGATAGAGTGAATGTATAAACTTTGCAAAAGGTTTACTGCAGTAAAGTAATCTTTGCCATTAATTCCCCTCAAAATACTCCCCCTTGCTTCAGATGAACTCATCCCATCTTTCTTGCCACTTTCTGGAGCAGTTCTGGAAGTCCTCTTTTGAGAATGTCTTTATGAGGTGTGATAGAAAATACAGTGAAGGCTGCTACCGAGTGCCATCTGACAGAAAGGAAGCCACCTAAAATCCTGACAATGTATTCTCATCCACCTACTTACCAGATCTGGCTCCACTCCAAAGTCACAACAAGCATGAAAGATAAAGATTTTTAATCCATTCAGGGCCCGGAGGCAGCCATTATGGTGAGCTAAAGACAAGAAAGAGAATTTCCAGAACTGCCTCAGAAAGGGGCAAGAACAATGGGATAAGTGTAAGTGAGGAATATTTTGAGAAGAATTAATGATAATGTGTCTTTCCTTGTAATAATTTTTTTAAAAATTTAAACATAACATTTTTTATCATGCCTTGTATTTTATTTCAAAAGTTTCCATTGTTAATGTTTGGAGTCTCATCTCCACCATTTTGAATTCTGATGATCTTCAAAGACTGATATTATAAAGCATCCATCTGAATTGTAAAATGTCAGCGAATCTCTTGATTTAAACCACACTCCAGTAGAATAAGCAACGAAGTCTGTAGCTTTCCTTCATTCTCCTTTACTCCACAGCCCCCCTAACCATCTTGTGCCCCTTTCTTCTTGGCTTCTCTGTAGCATTTATCATTTATTGCCCATATATTTTCATCTTCCAAACATGCATTCCCAAATCATCAATTAAGAAAGCCTTTAAATTTGTAGAAGGTCTTCTAGGTACCAGGATCCAGACAGGGCTTACAAACAGCACTTTTGGAGGGTACTGTTTTCCAGTCATACAAAGACAGATGGAAGGTTGAAATTGCATACACTTTCTGAGAAATTAATGGGTAACCTATCACGAGGCTCAGAGAGTTGAGGTCAAGAAGCCTTTGCAGTGTTTTCCACCTGTTTTGCTCAGTTTTGCAAACTTTCTTCAATGTTCCCTTTATGTTTACATTTCCACCAGAAAATAGTTTCATAGCATGAATAGCAGCATGCCCAAAACTGAAGCCACCCTTTACCCAAATTGCTCTCCTAATCACCTCGATTTATGAAACACCCCTTGTGCTTAGTCATACACGCTTGAAGCCTAACACAATCTGCGGTTCATCTCTGTTCTTTGCTCCTCTGACCAGGCTATCACTGGTTAGCTCTTCCTGCATTTCTCTCAGTGAAGTCTTTTCCATCGTTGCTTCAGTAGGCTCTTTGGAACACTCAACACGCTCAGTCTGAGAACTATAAACCCTACTGATTCTACCTTCCAATTCTTTCTATGCATTATTGATAGATGAATCTTTCAAAGAAAGATCACCTTCCTGATGTCATTCCTTTGCTTAAGAATCACCAATGGTTCCTCTTTGCCTCATTATTGAATCAGTAGGAACAGTTAGTGTCATTATTTTCCAGTGACTGATTCCTTTGGGAGGGATGAGAGTGGACAAAGTATGGCCCATCTGCAAGCATCGTAAGGTGTCAAATTCGTTACACACATAATAACCCATCATGTACAAGTGCTTCATCAAACAATAAGACAGAAGTCCAAGGGAGAGAACAGGAGAAAGGAAAGGAAAATAAAAGCAGGATAGAGGGAGACAGGGAAGGAAGAGAAGATGCGTAGCTTATAAGCTTAGCTCATCTAAGCTTATTATAAAGTTGTTTCATTCCAGATTGTCTCATTTCTTTCAATACCCAGATTTCTCTTTCTGTGTTAAGCCCAATTTTTAATAAAAAGCAAGTTTTGTTCCAAGTAAAAAATAAATAAAAGTAAAACTCATGAAACTAAAGAAAAAGCACATGCTTTGATTTTCATGCGTTCCTGACGGATATTAAACCAAGATAGCTCTCTCAACTCCAATATTCCAATTTAGCATAGAGAAGGAAAAAAACATTTTTGCAGCTTTCTCTCATAAAAGTCAGAACATCCTGTATGTTTGAACCCTACATGTCTCAGATGCGATGCTCAACATTTTTCTCTCTTCTTTTAAAATGTTATTCTGCCACCTTTGCTTGTGTGTTGATTAGTGTGTCAAAGAAAATACTGAGACTGAAAAAAAGTACGGTTAAAGTACTTCATGGGCAGAGGATATGGAAAATAAAAGACTTCAAAACTGGAAAGCAAACTTTCTCAATTATCTGGGCTTTAAAGTAAATGCAGAGTTATGTTTGACAGCTATGAAATTAATGATGAAAATATTCTTCAGCCAAAAATATTTTTATCTGAAAGGAGAAAAAAGTAATAGGTACTCTTAATTTTAATTTGGAGCTTGGCTCTTTTAGTCACCCTGGAAAAAAAGTAAATCCATTGGGAAGTAGACCCTAATGTGAAGAAGTTGAGTTAAGGTCTTTTAATTAAATTTAAAGATTTTCTTACCCCTGGGAAAGGATATAATTAGCTGTTTTCTAATGCATTTGACCTAAAGATGCTTGAATCAGCAGATAATTGAATGTATTAAGAGAAGTAGCAAATTCTAATTATGAGACTTAGTTGTTGGGGTAGGGGAAAAAGGAGTTATTCATTATTTATTCAAGAGAGTTCAATCACATGTAGAAGTAGGGGAGAAGCAGGCCAGTACCAACTGTTTCGGGGTCACGATCATGCATCCTCATGCAGAAGCTCTTAGAGGAAGAACTGGGAGGCTGAGGACGTGAGTCATTTTGTGATTCCCGTGAAAGATCTCGATCTGCATGCCAAATAAGTGACTACTAAAAATAGAGTGTGGCTCTCACAGCCCGTGAACTGTACCAGCTGGACTGATGCCTGCACTGCAGATTAACTTCAATGTGTGGACTTTGGTATTTGCTGTGATGCTTCTGAGAGCACATGTACCCAAACCCACACTCTAACAAGCTGTTCTCCGATGAAGGTCTGCAGAATAAATACGTATTGGGTCGTCTGGTGCTTATGCAAGTTAGATTAAGAGATTCTCTCTTTTTGAAGGAAAACGAGTTTCATGAACTCCAACCTTATTTTATTATGACGTTACTTAAATATTTATGTATGTGAAGTCTATGAATTTAAATATACATTCTTATGCTCCTCAGCTCTTCTACAATTTCAAAAACAAAATGATAAACAAAATAAACACAAATGATAAACCAATAAAATTCCAATCAATAGAACTGTGATGGAAGCTGCTGTTTTGTTGAAAATGCATCTCCACTGAATGCCCAGGTGCAACATGGACTCCTATAGCATAGGTCTGCAGCATTCATCGTGGCAAATCTAGAATCTGACTTGCAGTAATTCAAATCTCCACCATTCTTCTTTATTTGAACTAATGCAAAACTGGACCTCACTACTACATACCAGTTTGACCTGAATAAAACCAAACGAAACGCAAACTCAAGTACTGAGTACATTGTCTAAATTGTCATATTATTTTGCTCTCTTTGAATGTATGGAAAATACTATTTCATTCCTTATTCGTGCATGCATTCATTCAATAGTGTTTGCAATGTATTTGCTATTGCAAATAATTATAATGAAATGATAAAGATAAAGCAAAAAAGGGCTGGGGATTTAGCTCAGTGGCTTAAGCGCCTTCCTGGCAAGCACAAGGTCATGAGTTCAATCCCCAGTGCCAAAGAAAAAAAAAAAGATAAAGCAGATGATGATAATGGTGGTGATGATGGTGACCAATGCCACACAGTCCTAGGTCAAAAACATTTCTAAAATCCTAACACTGAATGATCAGTAATGAATCATATATTTTAGAAACTATGGTTTTAGACTGCATTAAAGCCACTAAAGTAGTATAAGAATAAAGTTAAGGAGATTTTAAAGTAGCAAAGCACATTTCATTGGTATGGGAAATAAGACCAAAGATTCAAAATAATTACAACAAAATGATAATGAGGAGGAAAAGGAATATGTTTTACATGTACTTTTGAGCACCTATTAGATGGTAGTCACCAAGTAGGTGTTTTCCAGTCTAACCTTCTCAGCAACCTTATGGGATAATTATTATTTTATCTTTTTATACATAAGGCAACTTAAAACCAAAATCCTAGAGCTAGACCTCCCTACTACATACCAGTTTGGCCTGAATAAAGCTAAGAGAAATGTAAACTCAGGTACTGAGTACATTGTCTAAATTAAACTGAAACATCAGCCATCCTTGTGCTTCGAGCCTGCCCAACTGCCTGATTCATACCACCTTCCCATAAAAAAAGAAAAAGAAAAAAAAAAGAAAAACAACTGGTTTTGTTTTCACTGGAGAACTTCCACTAACACTACCATTGAAAAACTACCATTTGAAAACCTAGGGTTAACTAGGTAGTTTTCTAAGTATATTGTCTGTATCAATAAATGAATGATCACAGTCTTTCCCAAGGCCACCCAACTTGAAAGTGATGGATTCAAGATTGAAACAGATGCAACCTGAATTTAGAGCTTGTTCTCCAATCTCTACTCTGTACCCTCCATACAGGGGTTAGGAAGGCAGCTCTTAAGTGCTGCTTCTGGTAGAAAGTATTCTGCATGCAAAGCCAAGGATAGTGAAGGCCATGGAGACCCACAATGATTTGGAGGTGAAGAAAACAGTGGGTATTTACTAAGAGGATATTGGCACCCTGGAAACAGAGGCCAGAACTAAAATACACACATACACATGGAAGAAAGATAGGATATTCCTACCCACTTTATTTAATTTAGTTAGTTGATTAGCTGGTTGTGTTATTTAGTTTCATGATAAATCAATGTCACCTTGGACAAATTATCCCTCCAGTATTTTTCCACTTCTTTTAACTTGTGGCACTGTTAATTGAATAATATGAAAACTTCTCAAAAGAAACATAAATATTTGTCTACTTTGAGCTCTTGCAATATTTTATTTAAAATAACAGCAAGGAACATGACTTTGTACTTGTTATTTTCTTTCATGTCTTTAGGAATTGGGTTACTGGGGAGAGGGTGGTGGAATCCTTAAAGACAGCTGAAGCTGCCCCTTGGGGACGTATGCAAAGTCAAGGTCTGAGGAGGTTTTCTCATATAGAAACCCAGGGATAAAATGCTTGATACAGCCCTTGATCTTGATATACACTGTATAATCCAAGAGTACGTATAGCAGCATGTCTCTCCGTAGCTGCATATTTAAAAGTCAAAAATGATGTGAGCAGTCAAATTGTATTTTTGATATCTTATATACTTGCCACAAAGTTTGATCTAATTTGTATAACTAGCTAATGCATCTATTTGTACAATGAAATTTTATAATGTGCAAAAACTACATCTCATTCTTTCAACATAAAAGTCACCATTCAATACTTAAGTTTCCTAGGCATATCCAAGAATTTATACAATAGAGTGCTTCTGGGAGGTGTTGGGATTCCAAACACATAATGAAAATAATAAATACTAGAAAACTCCAGAAGAAAGTTTGTTGTGCCAGCGCTATTGGAGAAGTCCTCAAAGAAATAAGAGAAGCCTGAAGTTGGCCCTAAAATTTGAATTATGACTGAAAACATATCTCAGTTCCTGGGAAAGTGTACTGTGAAGAGATGCACCTTCCTACAACCTGGCCAGAAATGGGAAACAAAATCTAATATTGCCATAAAGGTCAAATTTGAATACTTAATGTCATTCAGAACAATATTGGCTGAAGAAGGGAGACCTGGGTCTCAAGATGGGGCTGGAATCTGGGACTGAAGGGAGACTGTCTGGAAAACAGACTTTCGTAAGTCTCCCTCTACTTTATACTTTACCACGATTAGAAGATGCAAGCTGAGAATTCTGCACGGATCTTTCCCCCTGACAAGCCAGAAGCTATGGGAACTGAGTAGCAATTTACATAGTGAGATGATTAAAAGAGCAAGAAAACTATGCAGAAATTCTGAAGTATCATAGCTACATCTCCAAAAATGATGTCTTTGCTCTCAGAAAAATTCGAGGGTTAATTATCTCACTGAATCTCAAAGGCAAAACCGGAATTATTTTAAGCAGTGATTATTAACATTGACAATTAATAAAGAGGTATAAAATTGTACTTAGGTACTTTTTTTCCCTAGTCTTTCCCTTAAAACTCTATCACTATTCATTATAAATTGGTTTTTGGTTATAATTTTTTTATCTTAATATGCAACTTTCATTCTATGTGCAGAAATTTTCACCATGGAGAACTCAGTCTCAGTTAACGATGGCTGTAATCGTATCCATTCTATTGGACCATGAGGTCATTATATAAATATCACCCTGAACTTACTGGTAATTTATCTAGATTGTAGATATAGCTTGTGGGAAGACAGAAAAGTAATTGTATTTATTTTCCTGGCAAACCCAAAACTCAGAGGAAATAGCAATTGTCTCTAATAAAACGACAAATGCTGCGGCTGTATGTGTGGAATGGTAATAGAAGCAGATAAGCGATTGCTTAAGGCCCTTATGGCCAGGAAGATTGTGAGAAAGAGACTTGAAGGCGAGATGTACAGGGCCAAGTTGGATGAATACGTAATAACCATCACATAATTATGCCACGAAACTCCAGGAAGCAGCCATGGAGTAACTAGTACTTCTGCTTTCAACATTCCGTGTCTTAGAACTGAGTTTTCTTGCTACCAAGTGTCTGAAAGGCTCTCCTAGAACATTTCACATATTTTCAACACAGTGACTTTACAAATACACGATGATTTTTAATTCACTTATAACCTTTAGTACACTTCATAGCTCTCTAGAAAGAGCTTTGCTCCTGAAATAAATCCTTCCTGACTCTGAATCCCAATTTGTATCTAGAACTGCTTTAGATTTCATCTGAATTTTTTAAAATCATTTTCATCATGTTTGAAGTAAAAGCATCAATGATATTTACACAAACAGCGCCCTCTGAGGCACTGCTGACCAGTCACAAAGGCTGGTCACCTACATGCTTCTTCAGAGTGGTGTGACGCGGAGCGTTATAAATCTTGCTACTGCACCCAGAGAATCTGAAAGGATGTTATCAAAAGATGTGGCTCAGTGATGATGCTGCCTCCAGTAACTGAAAAACTAAGCTAGGATACAGCTCAACAAAATCCCTGCTCTTATTTATTTGTAGAATGTGTGGCTTTCCTACCTACACAGGTAGGAAATCTATAAAGATTCATGAGACACATTGAAGAACTAGTGTTCTCTAAGCTCGTTGTCTCAGACTTGAAAGCCCAGTTCCCCCAACATTCAGTAATTTATTCTAAAAAAAAAAAAAAGACCAATTTGACAACAGCCTTACTTTAAGAAGTCACATAACTAAATACCAATAAACTCAGATGATGAGTTATAATAAAACAAAACAGTAATCCCAAGGCCAATTATTATAGCAAACTATGACTATTTCTAATATCAATAATCACTCCTGTGTTTTGCACACTTTGCACATTAAAGAATGACTGCTTTGTGGACACTGTTAACCCTAAGTTTTCCAAAAATTCTTAGAGAACTGGTGGTGCTCTAGAACTCAATTAAATTTACCCTGGGTACCATGCACATGGTATTCACAGAGAAATGGGATTCAAACGTCAGGAGAAGCAGCTGTAAAACTGGATTCATGATGAACCAATAAGCAGCTTCCACAGGATTGCTGTTGCTGTCCCTCAAGCCCAGGATCGGTCCTACCATATGCATGGGAGAGTCGATGAGATCCTGCTGCCAGGGTCCCTGGGATGTGCTCAAAGGTGGTGAGATATTTTCAAGGACCACTCTGAGTGTTCTCTCCACTCTCATTGATCTCCCTCACTCTTTGACCCGGTCTGCTTCACTGTTCCCAACGCAAGAGGATAACTGCACAGCAGAACTGAAATTATTCAGGCATGAACACACATCACAGTCTTGTGGTCCAACTTTCCTTCAGTTAGAGAATGCCCCAATATTGTCATTTGGTATTTTCTTTGTCTCTGAATTTAACCACTGGGTGAAAGACTATTAAGAAGGGACAAAGGAAGAGGTAGAGAGAGGTCAGCCTCAAATAGCAGGATGCCGTTCAGGGATTCTGTGGAGAGATGAGTGATGGGAAGAGAGGCTCTGAAGAGCATGCACAGCTTGTGAGCAAGAGAAGAAGAGGAGTAGGGGGAATGGGGTGTGAGCTCATGCTGCACAGGGGATGATAAACAGATGTCCTTTCATGGTTGGCAAGAGAGGGAGTGTCTTAGTCACTTTCCTCATCACCAAGACACGGTACCCAACACCCACAATTGAAAGGAGGAGTTTATTTTGACTTACAGCTTCAGAAGTTTCAGTTCATGGTTGGAAGGCTCAAAAGCAGAGAGGGCATGGTAGAAGACCCCAAGCAGAGGGAAACTTCCTGTCACAGTGGTCAGGAAGGGGAGAGCAAAGACAGGTCCAGGGAGGTAGCTAGGAGATCCCTCCAGGTCACCCCTGCTGTGACCACCTCTGATCAGGCCCCACCTCCTACCTGATAAATGCACCATCCCTGTGATCCAGCCACCCGCCCAAAATCCAGCATCTGAGCACATGAGGATTTGGGGGGACAGTCCTGATCCAAACCACAGCAGAGAACAAAAACAATTATAGGGGTTATATTACTAAATTGCTTTTGGTCACTGATCTGTGCTTCTTCTAACGTGCTGTCTCAGCAGGAATTCAATCTTCTAGTATAGCCCATCGCATTAATAGAGCAATGGGCAACTGAGGGAGGAGTAAGAGCAAGACCTAGACTGACTCTTGACTGGCAGCTTCTGGGTCAGTGTGGAGTCTATGAGGACAACTGAGGGAAAATAGATTAGCTGGAGACTAGAACACGAAAACCACAGAAAGTCCCCAAAACGATGGTGAGAATTCATTGTAATGGTTGGTCTTACACTTTGGAATGTGAAAATAGATGTGCCACATCTTTGGTAAGGTAAGCATTTTTCATATTTTCATAGTACTGAAGTCAGAATGTATTATAAAATATACACATTCATTAATGTGTAGCACTTGTTATTTCCCTCAAAAGCTGTCTATTAAATCAATGGTACAACACAATCTACTGTAAACCCCATGAATGTATAAGCTATGTCTTCGTTATATCTTTATGATTAACTATTTATTCACAATAATCTATTGCATACTGCTGTGCACAAAACTTGCAGTGCACTAAGTATGCAATACATATTTATTGAAGAAAAGATTAGTAGCATCTCAGTTGAAGAAAGTGATCAAATTTTAAAAACTGGCACTTTTTTCCTCAAAAGTTTTAGTTTTAATATGTTCTAACCATGGTGGATCTGTTGTAAATATTACTGCACTAAATCTTTCCAATAGCTCTGTTTTATTTACTTTAACTTCATGAGGAGAGTCAGTCAGAGTGGTTAAGAAATTTTCCAAGATCTCACACTAAGAAAGAAATGGAGCCATGCTTGATGGATGCAAAGCACAAGGTGTTAACTCCATATTCTGTTGCTTTGGAAGAAGAATCCAATGGACAGGTTAAGGCAAACATTGAAAGAGGAAGGAAACAGAAACAAAATCCAAGCATGAGGTCTGCATAGGGAATTTAGGACGGGAGAAAACATAAAGATCCTACAACTGCTCGAATACCAAAGAGCTTGCCTGACTTTTAAGAAAATCTGTGTTTCTACCACCAATTTTATCCACATAGTATTACATTCTAGATTTAAAAGGAGGAGTGAAAAACACCACTGCCCCAACATTCTTTTCTTTTTTAATTCTTTTTGCATTGCTGGGATCGAATCCAGCTGTGTACACGCTCTACACTGAGCTACATCCTCAGTCCCATCCCAATTTTCTTATCTGTGGTAGCCCGCTAACCTGAACTTACTACATCTTGCTTCTCAAGACGATGAATTATGGATCCAGAGACCGAAAGAAGTTCCCCAAAGTGCTCAACATATTCCAAATTGCAACATGCAAAGGGGTAACTTCTTATAGTAAAGAAAATAAAAGCTTCTTTTCTAAATGATTATGCCTTACAGACCCACATGCTCATTAGTTATCTTCCATAAGCTTAAAGTACCACGCTGCAGTTCACAGAGGCCTCTTTATAAACGAAGTGTCTCCAATCCATTCCCATTAAAGCATAATGATAAGAAGCAAACGACTTGGTCTCCATCACAGAGCGACAGAAAGAACAATGGCCCATATTAAATAGCCCCCAAAACAATGATAAAGAACTAAACAGGGTGAGGTGAGGCTCAATACAGGGAGATTTGCTTTCATGGACAGATGGTGTCCTGATCGTCATTTGTGCGCCAACTAAAGTTTGTGTGGCCGGAGGCAGAGATCACTTCCTGTCTACACTACGTTCCTTTCTACAAATTCCAGTTTTCCCTCTCCTGGCTATGGTGCACCCTGGAGCTTGGTTAATAAAAAATAAAAATAAAAATTGCAGCTGTCTGTGAGCCTATGTCCATGGCCAAAGCCAGTTCATACCCTTGTAAGTGGGACTTTTCCTTGGTGGAAGCTGAAATCAGTTATGCACAGTTAATCACGCCACAGGCTCCTATGCACCGTTAGAAATTGACATGTAGTCTGTCCTCACACTGCACCAAACTCAAAAGCCCCAAGGAGCTTGGTAGTTCCTAGTCAACCTTCTAACCATTTTGCTATTGTGTTTTTCATCTCCTCTGGATCCCATCCAAATTCTCTATTTCCTAAATCAATAACAGGGTTAAAATGAATCTCACTGCAGTAGCAGTTCATAACAGAATAAGATTAACTCTACTGGGGGAAGCACTTCTGTTCCAAAGCCTGCCTTCCAGCACTGGATTGGAAGTGCTCAGCAAGGCTTTCGGACTCTGTTACACTGTATGCCAGGCCTATTTCACTATGTTTATACGGAACTTGACCAAAAGAATCACACCACCTCAAGGTGTTTTGTTTTTCCCTGAGTAAATTATATTGATTAATTTAAATGTTAAACTTCATCATTTATCTAATTTCTAAGGACATTTAAATTTTGATTAATTTCTGTAAGCTCCTACTTTAAGCTTATAGTACCACATGAACAAATGCACACATTTCTCATTTTCATACATACATATAAGAATAAAATATTATAATTATTAAAAAAACTTCCAAAAGTAGCCAACCATCATAGAGTCAAGGAATCCCAGAGGAAGAAGAACTCTATGTCAAGTTCTCTGCCTTCGGAGGCACCAGCCTAATTACCTGAGTTTTCATAAAAAGGGAATATAGGAAGACAATGAATTCCAGGATTTTTGGACCATACATTGCAGCCCACACCTAAATATGGATTCTTAGGAGTTCTGTGCTATCTCTAAGGAGACACTATAATAAAGAAATAAAAATTACTAAAAAGATGCATCAAATATATTTATCAAAGAATTAATGAACAAATTATAAGTTTCCTAACTAGAATTCTCCACTGAACCCAATTTCAATTTTCCATTTAACTAACAGGGAAATACTCTCCATGAATAATAACTAATGTGAAAATTACATGAAAATATACCTATCAGATAACCTTCAAGTATCAAATATATGAAAGAAAACAAAGATTTATATAGATACATAGATGAATACATATAGAAATATAGAAAAACAACTAAAGAGTCTCAATTGATACTACTGATTATCTAATGATAATTATAGGTAATTTTGTTT
>RJWT010040551.1:0-12471 GCA_004365215.1 Cuniculus paca
CATCTCACTACGTGTCAGGTATTTTCCAAGAAGTTGAGATTTCTCATGAATAGGATAAAATAGTTCTGACCCTCATGAAATTGGGTATTTCCTTTCAAGAAAAATTAAAAAGGGTACAAGGGCAACTGAGTGTCACAGATCTAGAAAAGTTTATTGATAGCCTAGTAGTTGTAGATGGTGAGTTTCTTGAAAGAAAAATGGGAGACAAATAGCTGAGCAAGATGAACAGCAAAGAAATGAGAATAAGGAGGCAGGAGGATGAGGAAGGACAACCGAGGCAAGGTGAGGAGATCGGCTTGGGCCAGGGTGTGAGGGTAAACAAAGCAGGGAGATTTGACCTGGTCAAAGAGCTTCCTAAAGGAGTGATGACAGCAGGTTCTGCAGAAGGGGAACCTTCAGTGGCCAAGCAGCTAGTACTCTCCGACCTGAAACCCCGGCACCTTCAGCCAGGAGAGCTGAGAACTGAGTGGAGTAGGGCTGTTAAGGAGAATGGCTCGAAAAGA
Organism: Cuniculus paca; assembly: GCA_004365215.1. Lineage (NCBI taxonomy): Eukaryota > Metazoa > Chordata > Mammalia > Rodentia > Cuniculidae > Cuniculus > Cuniculus paca. The sequence goes on from RJWT010040551.1 coordinate 504, forward strand.
GAGAGAGAGAGAGAGGGGCTCAGGATGGAGTCAGAGGAACACGCACCTTCCTTTGGGTTAGTTGGGGGCCTAGAATCCAAATTGATAGCACTGGACCTGAACAAACCAGATTCTTTTTGGATACAGATTCTCACTATATGGTCCAGCTTGCTGTCTATCCAAAGCTGGCCTTGAACTCAAGATCTCCTGATTCAGCCGAGATTACAGGCCTATGCTACCACATCCAGCAGGCGAAGTCTTAAATGTTTGAAATCTGTAACAAATAGAACATTTTTAACCGGGTGTGGTAGTGCATACCTGTAATACCAACTCTCAGGCAGCTGAGGCAGGAGGTTTGCTGTGAGTTCAAGGACAGCCTGAAGTACTGATCAAGACTCTGTCTCAAAAACAAAACAAAATAGATATTTCCTTCTTGCTAAGAAAGGAGATGAGCCAGGTGTGTGGCACATGCCTGTAATCCCCATCGGTGAGTCCAAGGCCAGCCTGAACTACACAGTGAGACACTGCCTCAAAGAAAAGTAAAAAGAAAGGAGATGAAGGGTTAGATCTGAGACTCATTTTCCTGCTTATGTTAGTCTGACCAGATTATGATTAGAAAAGTTAAACAGGTTTAACTGGGCATAGTGGCTCACACCTGCAATTTCAGCAGTTGGGAGGCTGAGGCAAGAGGATTGTGAGTTGGAGGCCAGCCTGGGATACTTAGCAAGCCCTTGTCTTTAAAAAGTTAAAAGAGGAAAAATTAAGCAATAGTGAAGGAGGGTTGTTAGGATCAGCACCCTACTGCGCTGTAAGGTTTGCAAGGGCGCTAACAAAACTCCCAAACATGGGCTGTAAGAGGCTCCAGTGCTCAGCAGTCATTTCAGGGCTGGCCTTGGCCCACAGAGCAGGTCTAAACTGGACAACCCTCACACTGGGCAATGATGGACCCTCTGCTGGGGAGGCTGATAGGGGCCTGGGGCCGTGCATGAACTCAGAAGGAGGCCCCTCCAGGTTCAGGGTCAGGGCGCTGGAGCTAAGCAGATGCAGTGATAAGGTCAGCAAGGTTAAATGCCCCACAGCTATAATTTTAATCTTCTTGATCAGTCATAGTTTTGACCCACATTGTACCCGCCTCACTATTTTGCTCTATGAAATTTCCTTCATGGTAGGAGTGTCTTTTGCTGTTTATAAGAAGTCACTGACCTTGCATAATACTCACACTTAACTCAATGCCAAGTAGAAGAATTAGGTGATGACCCTGCAAAGCCTCAGGATACGGCTACTGTCCTGAAAGACCAGATGACTGGGGCTGGAACTCTGACCCCTCCCTTGAACTTCTGGGAAACAGAGAGGGAGCTGTAGATAAAAATCCACAAATGTTTTGAAGAAATGAGGCTTGATGAGCTTCAGGGTTGAACTGTACACACATTCCTGGAGAGGACAAGCCTCACACATGAGCCTCATACATGGAGACTTCTGTCCCCGGGGCTCTGGTGGACCTGGAGGTACAGACAGACCTTCCCTGGGCGTTGTCCACCTAGATAACACCTGCCACTGCAAACTGGTAAGCAAGATATTTTCTTGAGTTCTGTGAACCACTCTAGTGAATCGTGGAAACCGTAAAGAGGGGTTCCTGGCACTCCCACATATTAGCCAGCCACTCAGAGGTACTGGACACTTGGATTTGTGGTAGGCACAGGAAGAGGGTCAGTCTTTTGGGGCCTGAGTCCTGCAAATGTGACATTAACTCCAGGTAGATAGGTGGCATTGATATTGAATTGAACTATAGGACAGCCAGGGAATGTCAAAGAATTGGTCCATGGTGGAGGGTGTTCTGTGGGAGCCAAGTGCATGCTGGGACATGCTGTAGTCCCATCTGCTCAGGAAGCGGAGGCTGAGCCCAATTATTCAGTCAGTCTGAATAGTGAGACCCTATCTTTTAGGGAAAAAAAGCTGGGTGCTGTCGTGCAAGCCTGTAATCCCAGCTATGATGGAGACTGAGTCAAAAGATCACAAGTTAAAATCCAGCCTGGGGAAGTTACTAAAATTCCATCTCAATAGAAAATAAATGAAAAGCACCGGGAGTGGGAACTGTTTGGAGCCTGAGTGGTGGCAGGACAACTTAGGGAGCCCCATTCTCAAAATTAAAAATAAAAAAGGACTGAGGAAGTTGCTCTGTGAGAAGGCACCGGGTTCAATCCCCAGTACTGAGATGGGGGGTGGTGGCTAATCAATCATTAGTGTTTGAAAGGGAAGCTTAGTACTTCTGCCCATCACTATCACTGGGACTGCTCAGGTAGCTGGCCTTCAATCATACAAGGGTACAGCACGCTCCAGAGGACAGCAGGAATGTTTCAGTCCTACTTTCCCCATGATGAGATTCAGACCCAACCTTTATAACTCATTCACTCCATTGGTCTGTCTCTAGAATACATCAGTGCTAAGCCATTAAAAGTCCATCCTCAAAAATGTTTTTCCTTGGAAAATGCAAGCAACATAAAGACAAAATGTTGTTTTATTTCTGCTATATTCCAAATAGTCGTAATCAGTATGACTAGGGCATAGAAGGTTCTCCATGTTTGTTGAATGAACAGTGAATTTTTGTGAGTGTGATGCTGGGGATTGATTGAACCTAGGGCCTTTGCACTGAGCTACATTGCCACCCTTTTTATTTATTGTTTAATTTTGAGAGAGTCTTGCTAAGTTGCTTAGTTGCCTTGGCTAGGCTTCAGGTAGCAATCCTCCATCCTCCTGCCTCAGCCTCCCAGAGTTTATTACACCAAAATACATTGCCATTAATCACCCTCAAAATGCTCCCCCTTGCTTCTAACACACTAATCTCATCATTCTTGCCACTTTATGAAGCACTTCTGGAAGTTCTTTTTCTTAAGCATCTTCACAAGGTGTTATTAAAAAACATCACACCTGGGCTGGGGAGATAGCTCAGTGGTGCAGTACCTGCCTGGCAAGTGCCAGGTCCTGAGATCAATTTCTGGTACCAAAAAAAAAATCACACCTTGGCTGCTGCTGCTTGTCATCCAATGCAAAGGGAGGCTCATAAACAAATTAAGGGGCTAGGGATATGGCTCAGTAGCACAGCGCCTGCCTGGCAAGCGTGAGGCCCTGAGTTCAATTTCCGGTACAAACAAAAAAAAAAAAACAAAAACATTATGGTGTGTCCTCATCCACATATTCACCAGATCTGGCCCTGTGCAATTCCTGGCTCTTCCTTAAAGTCAGGATGATCATGAAAGGTAAAGTTTTGAATCAGTGTGAGACGCAACTAAAGACTCTCACGAAAAAGCACTTACAGAACTGCTTCAGAAAGTGACGGGAATGATGGGATAAGCATGTTCAAAGCAAGAGGGAAGATCTTGAGAGACATTAATGGCAATGTGTCTTTTACTATAATTTTTAAAAAATTTAAACTTATTTTTCAATCATACCTTGTATAGTTCGAGCGACCACTCTCAACTATAAATAATTTTAATGATCCATAGACATTATCTGGAAGTCATTCCAAGATATAACTTTAAATTTGGCTCCAGAATAAACTTTCTCTCCCATTCTTTCTTTTTTCCTTTTTACTCCATGGGGGATTCCCTTTTCTGTCTCTTCTCCCTTATCTTGTCATTCTTTTCATCTCTTTTCTTCCTTTTTTTGCTTTCCTATGAATGAACTAATTTAAAAAAGACATGAATAATTTATGTAGCATAATCATACTTAAGTTTTTACTTAGCATAGGTGACCATAAGGTAAATGCATCAGAAACTTTAGCTATTTTTCAAGCTGGAGTGTAGCTTAGATACAAAGTGCTTGCCCAGTGTTATGTCTTATATCTAGATGTCCCCCTGAAGCCTCATGCAGTCATAGGTGGGGCTTTTCAGAGGTGGCTAGATCTAGAGTGTGTGACACTGAGATTAAGGATGCGACGCTGGCATTGATTCATGGTGTGATTCTGGAATTACGGCTGCCCCAGCCCGTAGTGCTACTGGCACTAACAGTGGGTAGCCTGGATAGACTATGAGGGACAGAAAGAGGGCAGCTGTTGCTTGCTGCGTGCTTCCTTAAGACTTCACGGCTTTGCCACCCTCCTGCATGCTGCCTGCCATTTACTGTTTCTCCTCTGTGATGCTCCTCTGCCATGTGCCACCCTGCCTTGGAGCCAGCTAACTCTGAATAGAAACCTCTACAGACTATGAGCTAAAGTAAACCTTTCTTCCTTTAACTTTGGGTGTTGGAATTTTGTCTCAGCAATAAGAAAAAGTAGCTAAGGCACCTGACATGTGTGAGGCCCTAGGTTTGATGCCCACATCACAAAAACAAAGACATTCAGCATTGGCTATTATTACTAACTAGTTTTGTGTATTAGAGTAGTTAATTGATGGGATTTCATATTTATTGGCCATTTTTTCCTTCCTCCTTTGAAATGAGGGTCTTACTATGTTACCCAGTTGGTCTTGAGCTCCAGGATTCGAGTGATCTTTCTCCCTCATTCTCTCTACCATATTTCCCACAAAATAGACCTAGCTGGAAAATAATTGGCCTTGGAAACTAGAAGTCAAAAATGCCAGCCCCAATCACCTTGCCTTGCCTGCCGTTACAGAGCAGCCGCTGCACAACCTTCCACATGACACTAGCGTTCATGGCAACCACCAGCGCTTATTTTCCAGTTAGGTCTTATTTTCAGGGAAATGCAATAGTAGCTTTGACTGAGTTTGCACCACTGCATACAGTTTACTGCATTTCAGGTTAATATCTTTTTATTGATACCAGATCATGTAATTATGATGTGCTATCTAGAGTTACAAATACATACATAGCATATCCATATAATGGATAAAATAATCATGGCCAGGTACGGTGGGGCTCACCTATGGTCTCAGCTACCTGGGAGGCTGAGACAGGAAGATTGCTTGAGCCCAGGAGTTTGAGGCTGTTATAGGCAACACAGCAGGACCTGACTCAAAGAAAATGAGACCATGTGTTATGGTTATACAACACGCTAGTTATCTATTTACTCCAAAATTTAGCAGCTTAGAGTCACAAACATTTATTTTCCCCACATTTCTGTGGGTTAGGAACCCCTGTGCAGTCTGGTCGTGGATCTGCGTGCTGCCACCAGGTGCTGGTGGGCTTCAGATGTCTGGAGGCCTGACTTTCAGGACAGCCACTTCACTGCCTTGGGCAGGCCTGGTCTCTGGGCTCCTAGCTGGGGCATCAGTTCTTGGCCACCAAGGCTTCTCCACTGAACAGACCACAGCATGGCCGCTGACTTTGCTCAGTGCCAAGCCAGCTGGCCGGAGAGAACTGAGAATTGAATTGAGTTCTGTTCCACTGAGCTACACCCCAGCCCTTTTTAATTTTAAGACAGGGTCTCACCAAGTTGCCCAGGCTTGCCTCAAACTTGTGATCCTCCTGTCTCAGCCTCCTGAGGAGCTGGGATTATCAGCATGTGCTGTCATATCCAGCACAAGAGTCGTCTTGTTTTGTTCTGTTTTTGAGACAGGTTCTTACTGTGTAGCCCAGGCTAGTGTCAAATTCACAGCAAGCCTCCTGCATCTGCCTCCTGAGTGCTGGGATTACAGGTACACATGTAAGTGTTCATTCTTTTTCCTGTTTTTAACAAATTTATCAGAGCCTTTAGATTTTTTTTGTTGAAGATTCTATTTCAGGAACTTCAGTGTAATCCTGAATCTGGATCAAACATTTTAGATTTGCACTAACAAAGAAATATGGGGTAACTGCAAGTTATCATCAGAAAATTCACACAAAGGAACTACTGAGCCTACTGGGCGTGGTGGCACAGGTCTGTAATCCCAGCACTTGGGAGGCTGAGGTAGGAGGATTGCTTCAAGTTCAAGGCCAACCTGGGCTATAAAGTGAGCTCAAGGCCAGCCTGAACTACATAGTGAGATCCCATCTCAAAAAAGGACAATGAACAAACAAACAAATAAATAAATAGAAAATACTGAGCCAGAAGCACTAATATTGCAGACATAAATTCTGTGTTTTTCGTGTGATGATCTTGCCCAAATACCCAGCTTCTAGTACAGCTGTTCCCCAACACCTCTTTGGCTTGGTCCATTTCCTCTCTCTACTCTTATACATCAGTTCAGCTTCTCAAATTGCTCCCCTAAAACTTCATCCTCTACCATTTCTATTTACTAAATTTTTGAAAGTTTATATCTCAGAAATAGAAAGGTATTGTCCCAAGTCAGCATTTCAATCCAGTTGAGCACACTTTTTTAATTTTAAAAACAACTCCCCTCAAAAATGACATAAAATTTAAAAAAAATTGTAGGAAATTAACACTAGTTAATATATTGCATATTGTTACCTTAAAAGTAGTTGTTCAGATTACAAGATTTAGGCTTGAAAAAAATGATCAGTCAAATAATGAAAACACACTGTCCTTTTTGATAAACTTAAAGAGATTAGTAGTATAGTTATCTATCTTGTATACACACACGTATCATACCTATGTACATATAATCTTTTCCCTTATTTCTTTTCTCTTTTCCCCTATACTCATTGTTTTTTCCTTTTGAGCACTTTTTTTCCCTTTATTTTCACAATATCTATTATACATTTTGGATCATATTACTGTTTCAGTTTTTTTTTATACTAGGGACACAATACATTACACATGAGAGTTTATTTCACTTATGAGTATGGTCTCAAGTTGCATCCATTTACCTATAAAAGTCTCCAGTTTATCCTTTATGGCTGAGTAGTACTTCAATGTATAAAAAGACCGTATTTTTTTATCCATTCCTTGGTTGGCAGGTATTTGGGTTGTTTCCAAGATTTAGCTATCACAAATTGTGCTGCTATAAACAAGGGTGCACATGTATCACTGTGGCATGATGTTTTCAATTTTTCTGGGGAAATAACCAGAAAGGGAATAGCTGGATTGAATGAGACCTCCAATCCTAGGTTTTGAGGAATCTCTACACTGATTTCCACAGTGGTTGTACCAGTCTACACTTCCACCAATAATGGAAAAGGGTTCCATTATTCCCATAGCCCCTTCAGCATTTGTTATTGGTTGATTTCTTGATGACAGCCATTCTTTTCTGGAGTGAGATGGAATCTCAGTGTGGTTTTAATTTGCATTTCTCAAATGACCAATGATGTTGAACATTTCTTCATGTATTTATTTGCCATTTTTATTTCTTCCTCTGAGAAGTGTATGTTCATCTCACATGCCCTTTTTTGGATTGAGTCTTTGAATTTAGAGGGCCTAATGTTTTTCAGTTCTTTATATGTTCTATATAGAAGTCCTTTGTCTGAGGGACAGTTGGCTAAAATTTTTTTCCCATTCTATGGGTTGTATTTTCACTTTGTTGATTTCTTCTGATGTGCAAAAACATTTAAAGGTGACAGCCCAGTTGTTGATTCTTTGAAGTACTTCCTGTGCAGTTTGTGTTTTGTTCATGAATTCTTTGCCTACTCCTATGTCTTCAAGATTTCTACTTACCCTTTCTTCCAGTATATTTAATGTTTTTATTTTAATATTTAAATCTATGATCCAGTTTGACTTTATTTTAGTGCATGGTGATAGATATAGGTGTAGTTTTAGTCTTAGACATATGGAAAGTCAAATTTTCCTGCACCATTATTAAAGACGTTATCCTTCTTCCAGTGAACATGCTTGGCCCCCTTGTCAAAGATAAGGTGTCTGAGTGTCTTTGTGTCTGCATCTTCTGTTCTGTTCCATTGATCTTTGTTTTTTTTTTTTTTTTCAGTACATGCTGATTTTATCAGTAGCTTTGTAGTATAATTTCTAGTCAGGGATTGTGATGGCTCCTGCCTTGCCTGTGTTGCCCAGGATTGCCTTTGCTATTTTATGTCTCTCCTGTTTCCAAATGAGAATAGAATGGCAGAACGTGGTGTTAAGAAAGATAATCACCTATTCCATTTCTGTAAATTGGTCATTCTGGAGGCTCATGCTACACATGTAGCCGACTCCCAGCTGCCTCTTAAATACCCCTCCTCTTTATCAGAATAAAAGTATTAGTTGCCTTTTTCTTTTTGAGGCACCAGGGATTGAATGCAGGGCCTTCACTCTGAGCTACATCCCCAGTCCTTTAGTTTTCATTTTGATACAGGGTCTAAGTTGCTAAGCTGCTCAGACTGGGCTCAAACTTGTGATCCTTCTGCCTCAGCCTCCCAGAGTGCTAAGTAGTTGCCTCATGTACACTCTTATTCTGCCCAAAGCCACCCTGCACACGTAGGCACATGTTCACACTCAAAAACACTGTTACACGAAGTGCTTTCTTCTCAGTCTGTTCTCCCAAGAAGAGAAATGCTTAAGTTTGGCATCATTTTCTTGTGCCAATTTTCTAAACTCGGTGCTGTCTCTGCATGTCCCTTTCACTCGTACTGGCCTGTTTAAACTTGGTGTTCCAGAGACATTAGTGACAAGCAGTTCAGGCAGCTTCTGCATGGTGAGGACTCCCCAGCATTTTACAACTAGGACCATCTGCAACCTCGTGGTAAAACTTATTAACGCCAGTTTTAAAAGCATACAAAAATATGTTAACACAGCATTAAATAAGGGAACAATGCCATCATCCCCCAGACTCTCTGATTTTAATAAAATTGCTGCTTTTATAAAATTTAAAATGCTGGTAAAGATTTTTAATAATGCCATTGAGCCTCTGTGAATATTTTTATTAAGTTCACTAACTCACTAATATAAAAAGGGAGTAGGAATACTGGCATACTTTCTTTTGTAACGTTTTCTTTTTCTTTTGGTGCCAGGGATTGAACTCCAGGCCTTGTCTATGCTTAGAACATGCATGAGGTACATCTCTAGCCTTTCCATCATTACTGAAGATCAAAGAAAAAAATAATCATATGCCTTCACCTTTTTTTTTCCCTCCACAGAACACTTGTTTTTACCAAAAAGCCTTGGTTTCAAGCTATGGTGCAAACTGGGCTTTCATTGTATGTGAAATGATGCAAGAGTCCACACAATTCCAGGGTGACATAAATCCTTTGTCCTGCAGGAAGAGTAATAACCTGGGCACAGTTCTGGCCTTAGTTAAGAATATGGATTAGTCTGGAACCCCAGGGTGCATACTCTGAACTTCTCTCCAAGCTAATCCACAAGGGCCAGGGCTTGGGGATGACCACAGGGCCTGTGTTCAATGCCAAGCCAGTGGGACAAGAATAGGAGCCTCCAAAAGCCAGAACAAAAACCAGAAGTGAGCACCGTTAAACCTGACCTTGACTCTTCTTGGCAAAGGAACATTGCGTTAGTGCAATATTGATCGGTTGACTGATTGATTGATTGAAATATTCTTGTTACATTGCCCAGGCCTGGTCTGAAACTCCTGGGCTCAACTGATCCTGCTGCCTCAGCTTCCCAAATAGCTGGAATTATAGGCATGTGCTGCTACACTCGGCTTCATTTTTTAAAAAAAATATGGGATTCTATACATTTGGGTTCTGCCTCAGTGATAGCTGTGAAGGAAGGAAGAACAGAGAGCCAGGCCATTCTCTAAAGGGGTCCAGTGCCTACCCTACCTTGAGGCTGTGTGACTGTGAGCAAGGTTGGTATGTGCTGCAGTAGATTTAAGGGGATTTCCCTCTGAAATCTTACCATTGTGTGAACTTCCTGCTGGGTTTGGGATACCCTAGTTGTGCAGGAGCCATCATTCTCCTGCTTGCATTGGGGTTAGAGGTCTCAACTGTAAAAGACAAGAGGAAGAAGCCAGGGAGAAACACATAAAACACAGCCCCACTCTGTCTCCTGGAAGATCCTGGTGGGAAGCCTTGGCACAAGGCACTGGACATGTCCCTTTATTAACAAATACCTCTCTCCAGCTACTTCTTGGAGCTGGAAAATTGTATGTGGATCAGTTTCGAATGTACCTCATTTCATGCTCACAACAGTCCAGTGACATATATATAGATGGCAGCTGCTGCTGGTTACCTCCCAATCTCCATCCTCTTATTCCTTTCTTCTAGCTAGAAAACTATTGTATTAGTCAGCTAGTGCTGTATAACAAGCAAACCTAAAAATTAGCAGCTAAAAACAAACAAAACCTGTTCATTATCTTATAGTTTCATGGGTTCTCTAGCTCAGGTATTTTAAGAGGTTGTGGTCAAGGGGTCAGCCAGGAGATGTCTAATAAGAAGTGTTTTCTAAGATCACTCATGAAGCTACAGGAGCAAGGCCCTTGGTCCTTGATAGCTGTTCAGGCATCAGTTCCTTGCCACACAGGCCTCTCTGAAAGGCAGCTCACAACATGACAGGTCACTTACCTCAGAGTAAGAGAAAACACTCAAGATAAGAGCCAGCTGTCTTTGTAACCTAATCTCAAAAGTGACATCCCATTACTTGTGCTGTATTCTGTTGGTTAGAAGAAAGTTACCAGTTCCAGCCTGTAGTCAAGGGGAAGGAATTACACATAGAAGAGAAAATCAGGAGACGGAGATTACTGGGGTCATTTTAGAGTCTATCTATCTCAACCTCCCTTTCCAGACTACCTTGCAGCTAGATGTGACCATGTGACTACATTCTAACCAATGAAATATAAGCAGAAGTGTAGTGAACTTCTCATAAGGCCCAGAAGAGACAGAATGGGACAGAATGCTCTTTCTCTTTCTTGCAGTCTGGAACATAAAGGCTAGAGTTTTGGCAGCCACCTTTGACCATGAGGTGACCTTTGGAATACAAGCTAGGGCCAGAAATCTGGCTGGCTCTTTTACTAGCCTGGACTGTCTGCTTCAGGAGTCTTTCACATGAATGCCTTAAGCTGATGAGTACTGTTACTCACAGCTGAACCCAATTGTATGCACTGCAGTCATTAATCCTACAGCACAGAGAAGAAAACTGAGGTTCATAGTGAGGTTCATAGCTACATAAAACTTATTCAAAGTCAAAAGGAAGTAAGTGCCAGGCTCTATTCCCAATTTGTTTCCTTATAAATCATATTTCTATCAATGATTTTAGAGAGAGATCTTGGTGGCAGCAGTGGTAAGGGGGGTCATCTGGAACTGCTCCATCTTTCAGACAATTTTCACCCTAAAAATTCAGGCAGGAGACAGAGTTGTATGTGATAGCAGCCTGGCAAGATGTCTCTTTACTAAAGAAGGAAGCAAAGATCACTGGTTTTATTCATCATGCTCTCTACTTCTCCTGTGGGGACACTCAGCAAGGAACATTGTGGATCAGGAAATTATTGGTTTGGGAAACATTCCCAATTTCAGAGTAAGTGATAGGGAAGGCTAACATGAAAGAGCAAAAACTCTGAATAACAGATGATCTGGGTAAAAATCAAGAGTGTGTTGGAAAGCAGGGCCATTAGTGATGTACTCTTAAAGGAGGGACTGGCAAGCAGAAAGCCCAAAGACACAAGGCCACCTCTCTCTCCATCCCCTCTACTCCCCTTCCCTGGAAAAAATCTGTATCAGATTCCCAGAGAGTAGCGGGGAAAGCTCTGGTTGAGATGGGGCATCCCCTCACCTGGGAACTCCAGTGGCAGCTGCAGGACCTGCCAACTTCTGTGCACCCGTTCCAGGTTAGGGCTTACCTGTCCTCCCATTCTCTCACCCTGACCTGCAGCAGCACCTTCTCATGGACTTTAACTGGTTCACAAGCCCTAACCGCCTGGATGAATGGAGAAGGGGTCCTTGTCCGCTTATCAGTTTGCCAAAGTTCAAAGACTGAATGCTCCTCAGCAATCTGAAAAAACTTTATGAAGCTCAATGTAATAGTTCCCTGTTTTATAAATTTTTGCTATTTTTATTATACTGAGAATATTTTTGGTATTTTAAAATTTTTATTGGTACACTTTAGATATACATATTGACCATGTTCATCATAGAAATTTGTACCTATACATAAAGTATCTTGATTCTTTTCCCCCCAATCCCCTCCCCTCCCTTTTAGCCCCTTTTCTCTTCCTCATTTACAAAAGCTTTATTTGCATTTTTTCTTCTTCTTTTTTTTTTTTTTTTGATTCTTGTCTCT
>RJWT010040552.1:0-12477 GCA_004365215.1 Cuniculus paca
ACTCTGGAGTTCCTACTTTTTTTTTTTTTCTGGAGGAAATAATCCCAGGGAAATAGTCTTCTGGCTTGCAATTGCACCCAAAGTTCCCAGTGTTTCCCAAATGATAAAACCTTTCCAAAGATGTAATTGGTAGCTTTGATAATCCCAAACTTTTCTTTAATGATGTACCCCTGTGGTATGTGGACTTTCAGGAAGCCATTATTGCAATTTTATGCCACAAAATTATTTAGTAAATTACCTTAGAACTGTCTTAGTCAGTGTCCTCATCATGGAACACAATACTTGACACCCTCAATTTAAGGAGGAAAGGTTTATTTTGGCTCACATCTTTAGTCCTTGGTTGACTGGCACCAAGGCAGAAAGGCATGGCAGGAGAGCCTGGGTGGAGGAAAGTTGCTCACATCATGGTGGCCAAGAAGAAGAGAAAGAAAGAGGGAGCATGGATGGGAGATGCACCCTTCCAAGTCACCACCCCAGTGACCTGGCTCTTGTCCCAAGGCTCTCCCTCCAACAGCAAGGCAGATACATCACCTCCTTAATTGAATCACCTTTCAAAAGCCCCAACTATGAGTACATGCAAGTTTGGAGACTGTCTGGATATAAGCCACAACATTAAGAAGATACTTTTAAGTCCTTCTAACTCTTACCACTAAAATCTTCTCTTTAGTCAGTCATTCAACAAAGTATATGCTATGTGCCTGATAAGTTGTTAGGCATAGAAATGTGGAAAATCGTGAGATGTGGTTCCTGCTTTCTTTGAATTTAGTTTCTTAGAAATATTAACATGTGTTTTCTTTTGTTGCACATACCCGAATACTAATATCCAAGCTCTGAAATGTCAAACCTATTAATCTAGTTGAAGCCCTACTTGCTTATTATCTATATAGTATCTTTCAATAGATATTGACTGTAAATAAAATAAGCTCTAATGTTTAACTTTTTTAAAAGCCTATATAGAAAAATATCAGTCTTTAAACATAGATTCTAATACTTCAAGCTATTTAAGAAGAATCATTTTAAAGTGGAAATGAAGGAATTCAGAACCAACATTGAAAATGTCTAGCTTTGTCACAAAAATTTTTAAAACCATACGGCTTTAGAAAAACCTCTTTTTGAATTTCATTGCCTTCATCTGTTAAGTGATGGGTTGGATTAACTTCACTTTCTGATCTAAATTTCAATGATTCTAAAAGTAAAGCCATTTCAGGTATGAAATACTCTTCTAAACATATTTCTTATGGAAATTCAGTGAAATATAAATATTCGGCCAGCAGATGCAAAAGGATTTACCAGATAGGGAGGCTAGAAATTGCACTGAAATACCCCATCATGAGCAAACTAGAAATTGAACCAAACCTGTCCATTGGTGTGAGAAATAATCCACTTTCAACCTGTTCCTCACATCTACTTCCTGTCTCCACGATGTCAGACTCAACGTCACCAAAATAGTGTGAGTCTGCCATGGCTTTTTTTCTCTAGCTGGTACCCATCTTTCCAAAGGTATCATTAAAATTGGACTGAAAAATCTATCCGTGATTGTATATGCATGACTGTCACATTTATTAATCAGATCCAGGCAGAGAGGAATTTATGTAATAATTAAATACATATGATGAAAACAAATCTTTCCTATACCCTGTAGGGATTTGCCATTCTCAATGCTGTAATCTATAGAGAGCCAGAAAATTAAATGTGGATTACAAAATCAAGATAACATTTGCAATGTTGTTGACTATAGCATTTCCTTTCCCAAGGACAACAAAATTTAGGTGGCACTGGGGAGGACATTTTCTTCATGCAATTTTAAATATACATTGCTTTAAGAAAAGTTATTCTGTGACTTATTTTCATATGAAACAATCTTGGAAATGAATTTCCACTACTCGTTTAATGATAAGTTAAAACACTGTTTAGATACTGGTTCTCAGGGAAAGACTATTATTTTCCCCTTTAAATAATCATTTTTGTTTCTACTATGGTATCAGTTAGAAATATATTTTAGGATAAGCTCTTCACAGTTTTCTGAATGGTGTCTTCCATTAAACTGGTATTTGGCTTATTCCTTACTTATAGTGGATAACATCATAACCTTGATATGAATCCTAATCTCTTGTGCCTTTATACACATAGAATCCATGGCAGATATCTAATCTGTTTTCATTGACAACACAAGGGCATTTTGAAATCAACATGCTCACTTTTATTACACCTTGACCAAACATGAATTTAAACAGCCAATTATCCATGTATACATAAATGCTTCTACAGAAAAATGTCACAGAACAAGGACTACACTTATAGTACACATTTCCCATGTCATATTTAGAAACATAACAGCATTCATCACATATGAATTAAGTCATAGCACCCCAAAAATCTGTGGTGTTGGAAAGATTTATAATGGCTTTATTATGCATTTCTATATAAACACTACTTTTATTTAATATTTGTATTTTTAAATGTTGATGTTTTTTCAGACTTTCAAGGGTGTTCCCTGATATTGTAATGGCTGTAAGATGTACAGACTCTTCATATTGAGCAAAGCAATTTTCCCTGATGTGATACAAACAAAATTTGAGAGGAAAATGGAAAGAAATAAACTGTTTTATTTTCCTTTTAGTGTCCTAATTTAAAAAGTAGTTTATGCTCTTAGGTATCTAGAAACTTAGTGTGCCATAGAAAAATGATCTAAGAGGGCGATAAATATGTATGAGTGCCTGAATTAAATAGATGTGTTTGTGTATTTCCAATTTTTATTTGTTATGCAAACTAGTTGTTATATTACTTTAGAGTCAAAGTTATCTTTAAATTTTTCAATCTAATTCTCTCTCTCTCTCTCTCTCTCTCTTTCCTCCCTCCCTCCCCCTTTCCTATGACGTCTTTTCCTACCCTCATAAATTTTCTAATGGAAATTGCTGGGTACTCACATAACTCATCTTGTGGATTGAGGCCATACATATTAACAAATTAGCTGCAACAGAATTTGGCACCTAAAAATTGTCTCCCTTCTCTTCAAAGCTTGCTGAGTCAGAGACTCTCAAATGATAAAGGTCAGTAGGAGATAAGAGCTAGATTGCAATTTGCTGGTTAGGAGAGGAACATTTATGAATATATAATGTATACTTGAAGCCAGTGGGCTCTGAAACATAAATTTTTCATTCCCACCATCCTCACTGTCAGAAATGAGGACATAGTAACAGATATGTATACCTCTGTGTTTAACATAATTTTTATTAGTACATGTTTGTAGTACATAATGTTTACATAACTTTTGTGAATTTGGTACATATGCACAACACATCTTAATTCCTTTTTTTGCACTCTGTTCTTCCCCTCCCTCCCATATTCCTCCATCTATTGACCTTCTTCCTCTATGAGAAAAGTCTATCTACCTACTCCCTATTATCTGTCTTTTACTCTTTATTTTTACTCTGAGTTTCTCCTATAAGAGATACCATGTGGTATTAAGCTAGTATGTCTTATTTATTTTGCTTAACATTATGGTCTCAAGGTAAATAATTTTCCTACAAATGACTCACATTTACCCTCTTTAGGGCAGAGTAGTACTCCACTGTGTGTGAATGTCACATTTTCTTTTTCCATTCATGCGTTGATGGACACACAAGCTTAAAATTTAGCTATTATGTAAGCCATTCTAAATTGGAACTCATTTGGACCAAACTAATTCATTCTCTGATAATGATGAAAGGGTATCAGGAAGTGTATTTTGTGGTATTATGTTACTGAATTATCCTGGAACAGAGTAGCTGTGCCTACTTGGAAGAATAGTCAGTCTTTCCTCATTGAAAATAAAGGCTACTGGGTCAAACATGATGAGCTGTGACAATGTTTTAATTAGGTGGTCCTATCTGAAGACACTGTCTTGCTAAACACTATCATTCTGTGGTCACAAAAATGCACAGTACTACTCCCCTTGTAACGCATTTGGTGAATCTAACACTTATTGTTTTTATGGTTTAGGGTTTTTGGAGAGATAGTAGACATATGAGAGTGAAACTGGCTTGTGTTATGGTGTAGGTTTAAAAGTCTCAAGCAAGCATCATGCAGTCAAGAATCTGGAATGCTAGTGGTGTGGTTCAGTCCAAGTTTCAAAGCCACAGAACCAAGGATGCAAATGGTATAGCTCTCAGTCTGAAGCAGAAGGCTTGAGAACTCTGGGAAGTGGGTGTTGGTATGAGTCTTAAATTCAATCAGAGAGTCCTAGGGTTCCAATATCCAAGGGCAGCAGCAGAAGAGTGGATCCCAGCTCCAGTAGAGAGAGACCAAGTCACCTTCCCTCTATTTCTGTTCTGTGCAGGTTCCCAGTGGTGGGATGGGGTCACCCACCCTGAGGGTGGATCTTTCCCACTGAGGCCATTCAGACTCACATACCAGTCTCTTCTGGAGGCAGCCTCATAGACACATGGGAACAATTCTCTAGTGCTCTAGGTTTTCCTTATTGCTGATCATCACACTCACAATGCCCGAACAATAGGTTTATCTCATCTAGTGTGCCAAACAAAACATTTTATTAAAAAACAAATACAAATGATAGGTCAAACTAAATTCATTTAACAATACAATGGCAAGGAAAAGGTTATTTAAATAGAGAAATCCAAGTCTCTATATCAATATCAGTCAGTTATGTATTACTGTATATAATGTATCTAAATGAAGAAAGTTAAAGATGTGATAAGAATAGCATTAAGCTTTTTTAAATGAAATGATAGATAGCTAAAGCATTAACTAAAGAGGAATATAAATTGCATTTATATACAGAAAGCAAAACTATATGTGTAGAAATTATGTTAATATATTGTGATTAGAATCTTAGCTATGGGTTTGGGAGAAATAATTATGGTTGAGATCTTACATATTCCCCCAGTGTCTCTTGTTTAGAGGCAGCACTTTTGAAAGGCGATTGGATCATGGGAAGCAATACTCATCAGTGGATCTGCAAGGGTTTTCTTTTTTCTACTTTCTGGCTCCTCTCTCCGCTCTCTGCTGCCATGAGCTGAGTAGCCTCCCTCTACTAGGCCTTTCCATTATGGTGTCTCTGCATTGGAGCCAGTTGACATGGACTGAAATTTTCTGAAACCAAGAGCCAAATTCAACCTTCCCTTCTTTAAGTCATGACTGTCAGGTATTGGGGACCTTGTGATGGGAAAGCAGAATTCAGGTAAATGATAGTGAAGAAATAGAGTTGTTTCTCTGATTGGACCTGTGTTTTAGATGCCTACATAATTACTTTACAAGATGCTTGAAGATGTGAGCCAGAGAAGTTCTAGAACGTGGTGAACAGAGCTTGATGGGTTATCGTAGTCAGAGATAAGATCAGAATATTGACAGGAGTGTACACAATAAAAGGGTTGGCTCATATGGTTTCAGCTGGGAACAAGAACTCTATTAAAACCTAAACAAGAGCCCATGTGTGCTACATGCAGGCAAATAACTCGTTTATATTTTGCTCACATCCTGAGAATTTGCAAGAAACTGAGATTAAGGGTGATTGGCTAATTCATCTTGTGGAGAGAGGCAAAAGACACTCCAACATTCAGCCTGTGGCATGGGTATTGCTGGTTGCTTTTTGCAGATTCACAATAAAAATCACTGGCAAAAGGCAGAGTAGAAAAATTTTAACGACTTAAAATTTGGCCCCAAATTAATCATGTATAAAATTGGAACAAAAGAAGACATGGTTGCTGCAGAGATTATCAGCACTTAAAAGAAGTCAAGCATTTTGCATCAGAGAATAGATGATAATTTGAGGGCATCTCAGACAATGGCCATATTCCACCCAACACAGACTTAAGGGTATAAAGGGGAAAATTTCTTTGAAAATCCTAGAGGCTAGAAGAGAGTTCCAGGGCATCCTTCTCATTCAGGGCCAATGAAAGAATTATCTCCCTCAGTCGAGCCATTCAGACATGTAGAGGACTCTGCCACCATTTTCCAAAGGAAGCAGACTACTGCTTGAGCTAGGGGGAGATTTTGGCATCATCCACATGGTGCTGCCTTTGTGAAATACAAGAATTGTGGGATCATGGAAACTTCCACCTATATTTTAAAAGAAGTTCTGTGAGGTTAAGCAACATGTTCTTGAAAGAGAGATGTATAATCTGTGAGAGTGATGCCGAAGGTACAGTGAGGACCCAGGAAGGTGGAGATTCTAGGAACATGGAACATCTGCTGAGGAAACCCATTGGAAGCAGTGGAACCAGCTCAAGAGAGAGGCCATGTGGGCTACAATTAACAGGCAACAGTGGCGGATGCTTTTGAAACTCACATCTCACCCCAACCTACCCCAGGTGCTGGACATAGTTACAAGATAATGTTTGCTTTGCTGGGTTTTGATGATTCCTTTCTATTCCCCTATTCCTCACTTTTGCAGTGAGAATGGTCACTCTGTGCCATGTATCTTGGAAATATTTCACTGTCTTTTTATTTTTACAGGCGTTTACAGCCAAGAGTTTGCCTTGAGTCTCAGAGGTGACTTTGGATTTGAACTTTTCAGCAATGCTGAAGCTGTCAGGACTTTGATGACTCTTCAAGATGAACTAAATACATTTTACATAATCAGATGAGCCTTATTATTTCAATGGCCAGGGGCAGATTGTTGCACTTTATTTCTAAAATGACACCTGAAAATTTTACGTTCAGAGGTGAGGCTTTTGGAAAGTGATTGGATCATGGAGTGTTAACCTCATCAGTGGGTTAATTACTGATGAATTTATGGATAAATGTGTCATTAGGAGGTGGAGTCTGATCATATGAGGTGGGCCTCTGAGGGCGAGATATAGAAGGATTTATCCTTACCCCCACTTCTTTCTTTCTTTCTGTTTCCTAGATGGCACCAGGTGAGCATGTTTCCTCTGCCAAACCCTTTCATCACAATGTTTCTGCCTTGGAGCCAGTGGACCACACACCAAAACTTCTAAAACTGTCAGCCAAATTAAACTTATTCTACTATCAGTTGTGGGTGTCATGTATTGTGTCCTTCTGACAGGGAAGCTGACTAATAGATGGATCATGCAGGTTTGCCCTTTTAGAAATGATTAATAGCATCACACAAATTAATTCTTATCATGTTATGTTTCTGCCATTCATAATATTTATTTTTAGTAAGTGCTTAACTTCAAATAATTTGACTCAATTTGCACCCAAATTGTACTTACTCCTCAAAGGTATTCATAACAATTAACATAACAATTATCTTCCCTTGCAGATCTTAGTATATAAACTATATAAAATTGTGAGCAATTTAAATTCAAGCATAATGCTATTATGTTTTTTTAAAAGCTTCAGTTTTATCCATTAATCTTCTTTGTGCCTAAAATTTTGACCTATGTTATTTTTAGTTTCTTATTTGTCGTGAACTATGCTAGATATGTAAATTTTCCAGTAGTGATTTTTTCCTAAAGATAACTGTACTTAATTTCTAAGAGAAATAAATAGCCAAGTTAGAATGAACCTCTGTTTCATTCTTGAGAGAAATCTACATGCAAAGATATAACATACAATTTTGTCCTTCGTTGGAAAAGTATGCCTAACACTCACCTTTGAAAATAATAGTTGTGGCTCTCTGCTCCTGCAGGCCCGACCAGTAGCCCTTCTTCCATGCAGTGCCAGCCAATATCCTGAGACACCATGGTGAAGGTCAGAGTGAACGGATTTGGCCATATTGGGCGCCTGGTCATCAAGGCTGCTTTCAACTCTGGCAAAGTGGATGTTGTGGCCATCAATGACCCCTTCATTGACCTCAACTACATGATCTACATGTTCCAGTATGATTCTACCCACAGCAAGTTCCATGGCACCGTCAAGGCTGAGAATGGGAAGCTCATCATCAATGGAAAGGCCATCGCCATCTTCCAGGAGTGAGATCCCACTAACATCAAGTGGGGTAATGCTGGTGCCAAGTATGTGGTGGAGTCCACTGGTGGCTTCACCACCATGGAGAAGGCTGGGGCTCACTTGAAGGGTGGCAACAAAAGGGTCATCATCTCTGCTCCCTCTGCCGATGCCCCCATGTTTGTGATGGGTGTGAATCATGAGAAGTATGACAACTCCCTCAAGATTGTCAGCAATGCTTCCTGTACCACCAACTGCTTAGCCCCACTGGCCAAAGTCATCCATGACAACTTCAGCATTGTGGAGGGACTCATGACCACAGTCCACACCATCACTGCCGCCCAGAAGACTGTGGACAGCCCCTCTGGAAAGCTGTGGCATGACAGCCACGGCACTGCCCAGAACATCATCACCGCATCCATTGGCGCTGTCAAGGCCATGGGTAAGGTCATCCCAGAGCTGAACGGGAAGCTCACTGGCATGGCCTTCTGCGTGCCCACACCTAACGTGTCCATCGTGGATCTCACCTGCCCCCTGGAGAAAGTGGCCAAATATGACGACATCAAGAAGGTGGTGAAGCAGGCATCCAAGGGCCCCCTGCAGGCATCCTGGGCTACACCGAGGACCAGGTTGTGTCCTGTGACTTCAACAGTGACACCCAGTCTTCCACATTCGATACCAGGGATGGCATCTCCCTCAATGACCACTTTGTCAAGCTCATTTCCTGTTATAACAATGAGTTTGGCTACAGCAACAGGGTGGTGGACCTCATTGTCCACGTGGCCTCCAAGGAGTAAGCAGCGCCCCACCACAGCCCAGCGAGACCATGGAGGGAGACGACGCCTCACTGCAGAAGTCACTGCCCACTCATCCCCAACACTGAGAATCTCCCCTCCTCCAAGCTTCCATCCCAGGACCCCTGGAGAAGAGGAGGGGCCTAGGGGGCCCTGGCTCATTGTGCACCATCAATAAAGCCCAGTGTACTCCCCCCAAAAAAGAAAAAGAATGTTAATAGAGAATTTTTAGTCCTGAAAAAATTGTGAACTTAGATATCAGGTGAATTATTTTAGTTTTAAGTAGAAAATGGATTTTCTTTTGTATTTATAGAATGTTTTCATTCCAAAGAAATCGAAAAGTTCAAATCATGCCCAACTTGGGTAAATGGACCTACGTGAACTTATATAAAGTAGAATGTAGTTTCTGAATGAAGTAATACACTTGAGAGATTTTCAGCCCAGTTGGAAGTTGGTGCCTCTAGACATGTCTTTTTGATTCTCTTTTAAGCTACAGTAAGTGAAAAGTTATGAAAGATAAATGGAGAGTAAATGGGTTCCTAGGCAGGATAGAAATCTCCCTGACTTAGAGAGATACTGAGGTGTCTAGAACCAAGGAAAATGTTGAAAAATACAACAAAGAAGGAAATTTTTGAGTTTTAATTCAAGTACCCAACAAGTCTCCTCTGCTGAGTGCAGAGTAGCCATCACTAACAGACTGATGAGTGTCTTCCGTTCCTATAGGATGAAGTTGTCACATCACTTCAGTGGAGAAACCCCCACCTCAATAAGCTCCTCACCAATGAGACAATGAAAGGCAGTAGAAGACAGAATTTTTTTTAAAAAATCACTCTTTATGTCTATTCTGCAATTCAAGTGACATGCAAATGAACCCCTATGTCAAGAAATGTTTTTGTGAGGTTCGGGAGGATTCAGGAAAGTCTGTGTCCCCACAGTACTATATCCTTGGAAACTGAACACTAAGTAAATTTGGGATGGTATACCTGCTTTGTTGCATTATGTCTGATCTGTAAAACTACACTTGGGCTGTGGGATATGAAAGCTGGCAGGCCTTGGAGTTACATGATTAGACAGCATAAAAGGTAGGTGAGAAGCTTGATTCTGATTTGCAGTAGCTGCATATGCGCTCAGTGGGGGAGGAAACAAGAACTGTGTCCCTGGGCAGTTGTTGTGTCCAGTGTGATGGTGCTGGCCCGATGAAGCCTCTGCCCCTTTATGAACTCAGAGAACCATAGCACTGAGGTTTATTGGCACACCGTGGGTCCTATTGCCAGTTCAGACCTCAGGGATGATACTGCTGCAGAGCCCTACTAGACTTTTCTTCTATATTCACCAAGCCTTATATTCTCTCCCCGACTCTTGCAGAAAGAAGGAATAGCAATAGGCAGCACAAAATGAAATGCAACTCAATGAATATTTATTGGGTGCTCGCTGTTTGGGAGGAGGTATGAAATTTTCAGCAAAGTCTTGGAGAAAGCTATTTCTCTTCATAAAAAAAAGGCACACAGCTGCATTCTTGCAAACACACAGCCTGCACGTCTTCTCTCTGCATGCAGATACTGAAACATACAGGAGAAAAAGTCATTTATTACTACAGGCTGTGACAATCACAGGGAAAATTTACTACAGAAAATCAGCCAACGGTATTTCAGCATGAGGTCCAGAAATTATCAACCAAAGACTCAGACCCGAGGCAACATTTCACCTCATTTATTCAAATGCTCTAGGCAAATAAAATTATGATAAAACCCTAGCCACCTCTGTCATATACATTTTGACAAGCTTACTGCTAATTGATTGGGCCTAGCTTGCACTCTAAGAGAAATAGATAACTATTAGTTTTAGTTGACATGCCATGTGACATTCCATATGAATTCCTACATTTTATTTTTATTTATTTTCATGAAATTGAAATCAGATTCCATAACAACTCAAGAGGAAATACAGGTGTCATGATTTGGCTCCATTCTATGGCCTTTTAAAGCAGCAACAAAGTAGTCATCTAATTACCCCTATGAGTAAAGAATCTACTAGGCATTTGTAAAGTACAGATATTAATACTGCATGACCTCATTAATACTGCACGACCGCAGGAAGGCCATCAACATAGCATGAGGAGGATGCTGCTATACAAATAAGAACCCTAAAAAATATCCCCAAGTCATGTTTTTAAGTCATAGTTTTCTCAATGAACACCCCAAATGGTCTTTTAACATCTTTTGGTCCTTGTAGAAGTTGAATATACTTTGAGAAATGTGGCAACCACCTTAGTGAAGGGTCATGAAGTCTGCTTACTTGAGATACAGTTTATTGCACTGGAAAAGCTTTAATCTGGATAACATAATAACATGACATCAACTCAATCAACCAACCAATGCATCCATCAAATACATATTGAAGATTTATTGT
Organism: Cuniculus paca; assembly: GCA_004365215.1. Classification (NCBI taxonomy): domain Eukaryota; kingdom Metazoa; phylum Chordata; class Mammalia; order Rodentia; family Cuniculidae; genus Cuniculus; species Cuniculus paca. The sequence continues at coordinate 11,055 of RJWT010040552.1, forward strand.
TATCTCTTATGCTAGGCTACATACAAACAACAGTATGTAAAGAACAGTCTTACTATTCAAGTCTACTGCAGGAGGACAGGTGACTAAGAGCTAGCATCAACCCATGTGGTGAGGAGAACAATAAAGATATGCATAGGTTATTTGCAAGTTCCTAGGAGATGTACCTACCCAGCCCAGTCACATAAAGCTTCCTCAATGAGATGACTGGGGATAGTATCAACTAACATGCTTAGTGTCAGAACAGAAAATGAATTTGGAGATGATCTAGTTACAATACTATGAGTCTCCCTGTCAACTAGATAAGAGTTAGAACTGTGTGAGGAGGCACAAGCAGTCCTAAAGTGCATTCCAGGCTTTTCTCAAGCTAGAGCATAATTGTAGAATTGTTCTTCCACTAGAAAAGAAAATTACGCTGAACCAGAAAGCATGCTATCTGTGAAGCACTTGTAAGCAGAGGACAAGAAGTAAGAAACTCTGATCTAGACTTGCTTTTATGAATAAGAAGATTAGAACCAAAGGCTGTTAAATGTCTTCTCAGAAAGCATTTTCAGTGAAAATGTGTTGACCTATGACCACATTCAAAGCGGCATCTTACAGATTGGTATTAAAATATGTGGTTAAATTCATTCTGCTCAAGGGCAGAAAGAGGAAGACTTACCTCCTTTTTAAAGGATATTATTGAGGGTGTATGTATGAGAAATTAGACAAAAGGAAAGAAAGTTCAGACAGGAAAAGATGGTTGGTCATTACGTGCAATAGAGAAAATGAGAAGAGAAGGAATACTAAATCGTGTCCAAAATGTATGCCAGAGAATGTGTACCCCGTTGATTTATCATTATTCAAGGTAGCCTCAAAGACGATCATGTAAAATTCAACAGAATCAACCACCTGAGAAAAGAAGAGCGGAAACACTGCTGTCCTCTACCCAGTCAAGCCCTGGGACCCACCAATGGACTTTTGCCATCAATTATTTTTGAGTATTTCACATTCACTTCTCCTTGAAAAATTTCCATCCCATTTGGCATTTATGCTAATCAGATATTTTTATTTAGCTTCCTGAAAAGAGGCAAACATGTTAACATCATAAAACACATCAGATTTTCCCTGTAAATGTTTTGTAATAAATGAGAAACTGTACAGCAGTTAGTTCAATATTACCCATGCAGGATGAATCCTCTGAGCAATTACCTTGTTTCCATGGCAACGGCATATCTGCCCATCCTTTCCTGTGTTAATGGGAAGCTACCAAATTGGGTCTGCTTAGTAAAGCTAAGGACAACTTAGTGTATTGGGGGAAGGAATACAGAGAGATTGTAAATTGTGTGCTATCTGGATTAACAAACAAATAAATTGTTATTTATGGTATTTATTAATTGGTTTGTTTGAGCAGCTCCAAACATTCCACAAGGGAAAAAATGTAATA